>SWEM01000739.1:0-13380 GCA_019593585.1 Nitzschia palea | reverse complement strand
AATCGAAAGATAACCCATTTATCAGGAGAGATACAATGGTAAAAAACGATTACTTCGTAGGAAGCAAAATCAGGTAGCAAAGGATCCAATTTTTGACTACTGCTTGTTGGCAGTAACTGTGCATCACCAGCAAAACAACTCTCGTTGTTGAAATGTTGTATTTTGTTTTTGAATGCAATCACATCGTCAGGTAGGAGTTCATCCGCACAAAGACGAGATAAGGTATGGAGTGGTAACGATAGAAGATGATCTTGTTCTCTTTCTTTTTCGAAGACAACTTCACCATTTTGACATAGCACCGCAAACTTAGACAACGATGCGAGGAGCCAGGACGTGTCTCGATAGTATGTATCCTCAAATTGGAACGTTATGTCTTCTGTAGTTTGGTATGGGTATACCATGGCGTCTTCCGGTCTAAATTCCAACCACACATTTGGGTCAACCATGGCATATGCTGCCTTTACCACGTGGAATCGATTACCGCAATTCCTCCTCTCGGCGAGTCAACAACGTGTATGCTCGGAAATAAAAGAACTTCTGAACAAAACAACAGTGATGATCGTTGAAGCAGGATTTTGAAGTATATGATGTTCACGACCTGGCAATACCTCCTCTCGGCGAGTCAACAACGCGTATGCTCGGAAATAAAAGAACTTCTGAACAAAACAACAGTGATGATCGTTGAAGCAGGATTTTGAGGTATATGATGTTCACTACCTGGTACGTTGCCTTCACTACGCGGAATCAAATACCCTAATTCTTCCTCTCGTTTGGTCCACAATGTGTATCAAATACAGCAAATCTTCCTCTCAGCGAGTCAACAACGTGTATGCTCGGAAATAAAAGAACTTCTGAACAAAACAACAGTGATGACCGTTGAAGCAGGATATTGAAGTATATGATGTTCACTACCTGGTTCGGTTGAAACTTTGAATGTTCGGAAATAAATAAACTTCTGAACAAACAACACTGACAACCTTTCCGGGATGTGGATCAAGAAGTACCGAGGTCTTATCGTGATGGAATGATAACTGGGTGCCCGTTTTTGTATGATTGATAAAAGGTCAGACCCTGGCTGTGCAAAGATTTGCAACTTTTTTGTTCGGTTTGTGTAGAATTGTAGCAACGCGACCGCCAGGAAGATTGCGGTTTGTTGGTCTGGTAGACATGGTAGTATCGTGATCGTACCTGGTAAGGAAAGATCACGGCACCTGGTTCGGAGTTTCAGATTTTCGAGGGTTGAAAGAACATTGACATGTTCTTTGGCGATGACGCACTTACGTACGCACACTAGTACTTCCTTAACTATTTTTTTGCGGGAACTCATGTCTGGGCACACCGGCAAGGCCAACACAACTGATTTCCGTCCGTTGAGTGTATCCTGCAGTCATAATTCTGGAAGGAGGAAGGGAATGTTGCGAAGTCACTGGATGTTTCTGTACATATCCTCGTAGGAACTGCCGGTACTGAAGTTTCGATTTGTCGTCAAATTGAAATCCAGTACCAGCTTTTCCTACGTATGGTTATACAGCATATCACCTTTCATGGTAATAACACATCCATGCTCCATGAATTGTGACGCAGTCAACCACGAACATTGCGAGAACAGTGAGAAAGATACGGTTACTACTGCTTCTCCTATGGGTATCAGTGAATCCGAGCAATCTGTTTCGTTGCCAGGGCGGGCCAATACAAATGGAGTACAAGAAATGTTGGAATTCAGTTATGACAACAACTTTGTGTGCGGTGTGCGGCCATCGGTTCGACCGATTGGACTAAAGAGGAAAGTGTCTTTGACTGTGAGTGATGACTCGGAAGGTTGCGGCGGTAAACAACAATCAAGGAAAAAAGATGTGATCAACGCCACGCTGATCCAACAACTTGATCCAAACATTACCCTTCAAGAAGCCAATGCTGTGCTGAATGACTACAAGCACGCAATGAGAATATTGCATTCACAGAATGCTAGTAAGATTGAGGCCAATCCGAGTTTGGAATATATGGTTCGACTCATCAACGATTGGCAACCCAAGCGAGAGATTATTTGCATGTATGTCAGATGGTCCAAACGATTAAGAAGAAATTACCACTTGGATTCTATCTCCACATTACTTTGTGTTGCCCATCAATGTGACTATGCACCACATGTGTTTCTCAAGAACATAAAGACCCTGACCATTTCTTGTTCGACTACCACATATGGGTTAAACTTTAAATTCGATACATGCAACAACAAGTCAATTGACGGGAAGAAGCTCAATGAGAAGTTCCTTGGATTGTCTATCACTCTCAGGTTACTTCAACGAGGTATTGTTTCAAACACAGGTGCTTTCGGCAATGTTGGGTTGATGCAATCTAGAAAGCGGAAAGAATGCAACGATGAGGTTTATTTGACAACCGATTTGACGCAGAATCATAAATATGTGGTAGCGAACACACCAACTTGCAGATTCCACACCAACGGTGGACTGCTTGGGAGAATATGGCTAGCTATACAACACCGATGGATTTCGATACAAATTGTTGAGATGCTTTTCCCGACACAGTTGGCAACTGCCAAAACAGAACAAGAATCACTTGCATATTCATTCCAGATGCATTCATCCGCAGGCCCGACACGGTATGATTTTTTGGATCCGTTAATAGGAATTTGTCTACGGTTCCGGTCAACTTGTATCATCGAAAACCATGCAAACATTCTTCAGACTGTCTGGGACAAACCGAGTACATTTGTAGCTTTTGGTAATGGATACCTACATGCAACGACAGAAAAAGACAGAATTCAATACATCGTGGAAACCTTTAATGACTTGAAAGCGACGATGAAAAAATGGAAGAGAATGACGATACATTCAAAAACAGACAGGATGGTGAAGTGGACTATGGTTCGTGCTTATGCGTTTCATTTTTGGTTGGAACGTGTGAAGAATGTTAAACTGAAGGAACAAATTGATTCTCAATGTACGAAATACAAAAGGATGAACAGGGAAACGCATGTGTCAACCAGCAAAGTTTCCGCTTCGTGGATGGCACCGAAAGGAACTGTTTCAACGGTCCCATCTACTAGTATTAATATGACTTTGTGTGCCAACAAGAACAAGAAGGCGTCCCCACCCCCATCTACATTGACAAACAGTCTACATGTAGAGGCTACGCCGTGCATGTATACTAAACCATCAAACTATCCAACAGCATTTCATGTAGCGACAAGTGAATACGCACATTGCAACACGTTCATTGATCAAACAACATTTCCATGGACGACGATGCGGTTTGCAACAACATCTGAAGTAACATCACGCGTATCCTCCCATTTGCTGATCCACCGTGACGATGGAGTTGAATTGGTGGCACAGCTTTCCTCCCGTGAAGTCTACTCTGCGGACATGTTGTATAAACTGAAACATTCTCGATGGACAGGCAAGCCAGGACAATTTCCAAGAACTGGTGAAGGCAAGGTCGTTTTCTCCATTCCCGCCGACGTGGACAAGTTTGTGGATCAATCTTCAAAGATATATCATGTGGCCCGTGGAGACAGCACCTACTTTAAAGAACATGGATACCTAGTGCCCTCCATCCGAGAAATCACCAATCTATGCAAGGCAGTGTTGAAATATGGAAAAATGGATATACAGAGATGTCGGCAACAAACCAGGATCAACATTGGTTGTGGAGGACAGCACAGACCAACAGGAAAACCAGAATTATTGGTTGGAATGTCTTTCAAGAGTTCTTTGGTTTCGGATCCTGATTTCAACGAGGAAGAAACCGTCGCAACGATTGGAGCGATGACCGAGTTCACATGGAATGTATTAAAGGATATGCAGGTTGATGCAAGAGACTGCCAGCTTGCTCCAGATCAAGTACGACAACGTGAATATGCATGCCATTTGGCGAACTATTTGAAAATAAACGAGAATGTCGGCTTTGAGGATGTAACAGTTGTTGTTGGAATTCTTTATCCATTGATGCCACTGGTCACCGAACACACGGACACGATGAATGATTCGGTCGCTGGTTATACTCGTACAGGTGTTTTTAATGTCGTCCTGATAATGGGGTCAGATACAGATACAGTTCTATTGCATGTCCAGGTGATATGCAATTTCAGACGAGTTATTCGAGAGTACCTTCTCCCCTTCCATTCGCAGTTATCAAATATCCACTTCAATTGCAAACAATATTTGGCAAAGTGGCAGAACAACATGAACCAGGTCTACGGCGGCAAGACACTACACATACCAAGTCCGTTTGATCGCACCAACTTCTTTTTGGACGACTGTTTACCTTTCACAACAGTAAATATATCGAGTGTCAATCAAGCCCTACCAATAGTCACCGGTGAATACTTATTGACAGAAATTGGTCCGTCGAGGGTCTTATCGTTTTCAATGTTCATTGATCCGATCGTTGATTTAAAAGACAATCTGTGCTTTGATCAACGAATCGAGCTATGTTTCGTTGCGAGTATGCTTTCCAATCCCTTCTGGTTTGAGTACACAATAACGTCCTTGACTCGAAAACATTTGGACCGAGATAATCCATTTCGGTTTTCTCTGCATCCGCTGAATGACTGGGTTACAGAAACAGTATCGCTATTTGGTACGTGGCAGGGAGGCCCACACAACCGTTGGTCACCCTGCGGTGGTGGTACTCCATTCCCTAACTTGTTTGGAGTCAAGGACGGTGCAACAAACGAAGAACGAATCGAAGGGACAAAGAAGTTGGAAGCAGTCATTCAGGTACTCTACCATCATTTACAATGGGTGGATAGCTTGGTTGAACAAGTCTCCGACGTAGTACGTGATTTGCCACTATCCACCATCGAAAGGCATATGACGTCAGTAGCAGATGCGATATTCCAAATTGTCCCTTGTCAATTTAATGTTTTCCGTCTGATGGTGTTCACTACGTTAGCCGCCGGTTGTGGTGAAATCAAACCTGGGGTTCATCTGAAAGCTTTGATGTATCCAGCGAAAGGATCTGCATCATTTAAACACTTGATGCATCCGAAACGCGACCAACTGACGCGGACCAAGGCATTGTCACTTTGTAGGCAGCAGGAACAACTTTCAAATATTTACGAAAATGAAAAAGAAGGTGTGGAATCGCAGCGTCATGATCAATTAATGTTGTACTTGTCGACTGAACTAGGAATGAGCAGATATCTACGTGATGAAACAGAATGTGTCTTGTGCGAAGCCCATCCAAATAGGAATCTACAGTGTCGTGATTGGTTCAAGAAAGGGAGAAGGATTTACGACTGGAATATGAAAGGCGAAATCATTCAACGTGGCTACGGAATGGAAACAGAATGGATCAAGATGGACACATCACCCGGTATGAAATTTGCTTTCTTGAAAGAGATTATTCTTTACCGAGAAGTTGATGATGTATTAAAAGACTATGAAATGTCTTTTGGTGATGTGTTGCAGCAGAACAAAAGTCGTATCAAGTTTTGTGGCCGAAATACAAGAAGATCTGATTCCATCCAAGAATACAACAACCAATACGTACCTGACATGTCAAAAGCATTCCCGGGTATTAGGCATCGGGCAGCTAACTTTTATAATGGAGAGTATACAAGGCAAATGAATATCACAAGAATTCAAGTCTTGGGTGATGGAGAAGTGCCTGCTGATGTTCACTCCGAGTGCAACGATATTTCGACCTTCCCGGATGGACACCGTCTATGGAAATATGTGTTGTATTCGCTGTACGGAAACTCAACTGATCATAGGATGTACAGCGCAAGGTATCACCAACATGAAGAAGAATTGGATCTCCCGTCAAAAGCAACAGTATTCCAGGGTCACTTGGATAAGGCATTTGTAAACACTGCGGTTTTCCTCCCTCTGACACAAAGAGCGTTCTTTACTATCCTTGCTGTTCCGATTTCTTGGTTTGTGGTACAAAATCAAAATGCATATGAACAACTACAGGAATGGATGAGAAGTATAACAGGGGAGGAAAATGAATTGGTCAGGGAGTTCCTACAGAAATTTCTTATCGTCGCGAGACTTTCTATGAAAGTCAACGTGGAGGTCAGAATTTTTTATAATACAGCCGGATCTATGTTGGCTTTTCCTGCCAATCTATGTTTCCATACAACCCTAGTTCCTGGAGTTACAAGTAATGGGAATATTCCTCGGGATCTATTTATTATTCACACAACAACAGGTACCTAACATAATTTCAGGGTAAGAACCACTTGTGCAATTGCATGTGTGGTGTTATGTTGTATGTTATCACTCATCATGTTCAATGGATAAATATTCTTGAAGTTTGTTTTTCACTTTCTGTATTATTTGACGCCCATTGAAAGATACATATCTACGATCTTCACGTCGTTTCCTAGCTTGATGTGCCGCTCGGCTGTTTTCCTCCTTTAAGACATCATTCCAAGCCAACCAAAGGTAGGCCCATTCGTTACGTGGACGAACAATGCAAACACCTCGTTTGTTTGGGTTAAATAAGGTGGCTTGTGACTCGTGCGGAAAGGCAAGAATGGCAAAGTCAATCGATGCGAGTGGAACAGAGTACAAGGTTGGTTGTCCACGCTCGTATTTGAGATTGTAATGAGTTGACATAAAGGTGTTGGAATATCCTTTCACTTTACCGCAAGATTTTTCATCCATGACATGAACCAAGGCACACAGATTACTTCCATCGTCAGTTGGGTCGGTATCAGGATACGATTTCTTGTAGAAACATACTACTTTGGCCGGATGAGATGACTCTTCCCATTGCACCTGGACAAAGTCATAAAAGGGAGATTCATTTCGATACATGGGGAATGCGCGGACATATGAGTTGTCTCGCAAAATGGCTTCGTTGTAAATCTGGAAAAACGACATCGATGACTCATGTTGAAGGAGAGTTTTCTTAATAATGCTTGGGATGGATCCTGTTCTATTGTTGGGAAGATTGGTTTTTCCGTGTCGATCCATTGCGAGAACTGTTGGGTCATCGCGGTAGAAGACAAAATGAGGAAGTTTTCGCGAGAATTCGTCTTTTTTTTCCCTGTGTGATTTCGATGGTGGTTTCAGTATTTCATCGGCAACATCTCCAAATGTTTCCAGTAATTGACGTTCCAAAACACGCTCGGATGTTTGCAATTCAAATGTTGCTTCTCCCCGTTGCTGGGCAGTTCTTGAAATCTGCTTGGCTTCTGTTTTCAGCATTCGCTCGCCAACTTCAGTACAAAAATTCATCATTGATCGCATCTCTTCATAATTCCGACCAATTCTACGATGACAGTGCAGTTTGGTGGTTCGGTAATCTACCGTGTCATCACCACGATAAAACTGACGTTCTACGTACCTGACCATGGACCTCCCTCCATAGTGGACGTTTTCGAAGTTATCACGTACCGACGATGGGAGTGATGAAGAATATTTGCAGAATGCGTGGAAACAGAGAACATATTCAAGAAATAAGGTCACGGCATGCATATCTTCGTTGAGAATGGCAGCTGTTCGCCCAGTGCCTTTTATTCTTGTTTTCTCTTTGAAGTGTTTCAAAATGACGGACTCTACACCATAATAGCGTCGTTCTGGGAGAATGTCTTCAGAGGAGATCTCTATTGATTCAATGGCCAACTGCATGATGTCTGTGGGGACAGTGATGTCAGCGTCGAGGTCAAAGTATCCAACAATACTCCGCCTGGGATAAGAATGCTTCTGCTTACGAAAGAGTAAATGGGCTTGCGTGACAAATTGATTCATTTGAAGCAGATCGAATGATCTCACTTGCTCAATGTCGAACCCATGTCGCATTGTATGTTCAAGGGCATGATGTATCTGCTCTGGTTTGAGATTCCGATGAAAATGTGTCTCGAAGAAGAACTTGTCATCTTTTTCTAGAGTCTCTTGTAAGAATCCGGTGGTATCTTCTGGGTTGTCATTTGAATGTTGAATTACACTATCATCGTCCAATCGATCACTCATTTCATCGTCAGAACTGTCCATATCAGAATGGTCATGGAAACCCTCCTCGTG
Organism: Nitzschia palea; assembly: GCA_019593585.1. Classification (NCBI taxonomy): domain Eukaryota; phylum Bacillariophyta; class Bacillariophyceae; order Bacillariales; family Bacillariaceae; genus Nitzschia; species Nitzschia palea. The sequence continues at coordinate 5,380 of SWEM01000739.1, read as the reverse complement.
TGTACCAGCATTCCTGGAAGCATTGGTTGTCCCATCAGAATGAGAAGTTCCATTATTGGAGAATGTTATGTATTTTTGACGTTGTCGCCCATGGGCTTTTGAAATCAGATTTCGTATTTCCTGTGATTGTAAGGCGAGACATAAGCTGAAGAGAGTACCAACCCGCTCAGTCGAAGTCATTAATTTCTGACGTGAGAACCCTTCGGAGAGACGCCAGCGAGGATAAGTTGATCGCACGGATGATCGAACTCCACCCAAAAATGCTTGCATCAGATATTCGATTTCAATGCATTCAGTCTTGGTTAAGCCTTGGAAGACAACTTCGTTGAGAGTCTTAATTACACCAAGTTCTGTACTGTGCATGAAGTCATCAAGTGTTGCCTCGTATATGCCTTCGGTCCAACCACCAAAATCCGCATCATGAAAAGCATTACGAATGGGATATGTTCCATAGGGCTTTGCAAGGAAACGATGGTTCATTTGTCTTACTTTCTTGAAAAAGTCATCTTCGACTCGGCTACCATCCGCAATGGCAGATATCTGGGTATCATTCAATAATGCCAAGTGAGTCATCTGATTAAGTGTATGCATACTGACTGACATGCAGGTCAGAGAGGGATCATCAACTGAAAGATAGGAGCACATACAGGAACGGTGGATTCGGCTGGCGCCACCTGCATTGACTTTAAGTCGAGCGCATAGGGTATCTTGTGAAAGTTGGTCTCCCATGACTACCACTATTGGCAATCGAGCGCGTAACTCATAAACAACACCATCAGGTTGCTTGATCCTAACCTTTGGATGTTCCCTTTGTGCTACTTTTAGCTCCTCCAAAATTGCATCAAGGCAGTTGTGGTAAAATTGAAGTTTGGGGAGCGATTTTTCTACATGCTTGTTAGATGGAATAAACCCGAGGTGACGCCAAGACCTACGTGATTCTCGTTTTTCTCTTGGTATATTGCCTAGTGAAAAAATGACTGGTTCAAGACTGTACCGCTGATAAGCATCCGTTCCAGTCTTATCCATGTATATAATGACTGGTAACATTACGTCTTGTTCCACGGTAAAATCTCTGTGGCCATATTGAAAGGTATTAAACATCCACCTGGTATTCCATAACTCATCGCTTAAGCCTGTCGATCTTATTGCGGTAGGATTGATCAGGTGGAGGTCAGGACCAACAACATCCAGAAGATTCTGCAACATGTGCAGAAATGGGAACTTGAATACCGGAGAATTACCAACGGTGACACTAGTGACGACAGGACTTTTAAACTTCTTCTTCAGGGATTTAAGAAAGGTATCCCTGCCAATGGCATCGGTTACGGAGAAACCCATTTTGTGTTGTCGTTTCATAAGGGCAATGAGACGGTCATAGCAGTTCCTGGGGGCCTTTGCCTCTTCGAGGAAAGAAATCAACTGATAAGCACAAATTTCTGGAATACTAAAATCACCCTGGTCATCTGTTCTTTCTTCATTTCTCATGCAATCAGGTAAGTTGCATATGTCATCAAAGAATTGGTCATCCATACATACAGGTTCGGTGATAGTTTCTTCTACTTCCAGTTCCACTGGTGCAGGAGAGTCGCTTTCATCGTCTTGTATAAACATTGAATCATCATACTCATCAACCACATTGTCCTCTTCAGGGATCTGGTCGGCACTGGATGAGATGTTTGTGCCTAACACATAGTTGACACTATTGGCAGATCCATTGGTGATCTTGTCAACAAGCGTACGTAAAGATCTTTCTGAGTATCCCATGGCTTTCTATGGTATGAGTGGGGAGTATTTTTCCAACTAAATTGAAGAAACCAAGTCTCAAATTAATCTCAAGGATGTCAAATCACTAAGATGACCAGCAAATCAAGTGGAGGATCAGTCAATCAAAAAACATTATGTAAAATTCGTGCCAATGATTTGGGCGGGTGCGGCAACATTCATAACGGTTCATTCTGGATCGTAAAAATTGTACCAAGGTTACCGGGTATATACTTGCAGGAGGCAAGTATAGCTGTGACATTTGAATACATATTGACCTTCTCAGTTCAAAGTTACACTATCGAAAAAGAATAACTGACAGGCGTGCTACCATCTAAGTAGCCTGCTTCAAATGAAGTTCACTTGGTTTGGCTGGGACGGGGGGATTATCGTGTGGTGCCAACTTGCGGTACAAGTCACTACGAGAGAAACTCACTACCAGCCAGGAATCTCCGGTCGAAATAACCATCATTCACAGTCAATCAATTACTGACAGAGAAGGTGGGTGGATAACTCGGTCGAAATCATCTAATGAATGTGCCTGAGAGAAACAGGTTTGTTCAAGCAATCCAACATGAGGTGGGTGTGGCAAATGATCTGCGGACGTTGAGTAAATTTGTTAGAGAGCAGATCTTTTATGTTTTTGTTCATGATTTCAAAGATGATAAGGATGACTGTCTTTCCGGCGAAGGGGAAGTCTGTCAAGAATTCATCGAGAGCTACTTCGATGTTGATCAAAGAGAAACAATTTTGAATCCATGTTTAACTCATGCAACCGAGGAGGAAATGAGAGCTTATCTAAAATGGTTGTGGAAGGAGGGTCTGAAACCAACTACAAAGGGTAAAGGTAATATCCGACGTGACTTGAGTAATGAGAAATCAGCCGTGTACGCTGCGATAAGCGAAGCATTCAAAAGTAAGTCAAGTCGGAAAAATTACAGTTGCAAGTGAAATTATGGAAACTGAATAAACCCAATACTTGTTATTCCAGAATTGGTGCTCCAATGTGTGGTGAACAAACAACCGGTGCCAATCCCAGCGTTTGAAACATTAGAAGACCGTTTACATTTACCAAGACGGTACTTTCTCTTCTTCGACGTGTTCTTTCAGGCAGGAAGACATAACAAAGAGTTATGGAAGGTAGCAATAACCAAGGATAAAGGTAATAATGGAATACCATTTGGATCGTGTATCTTCGAGGCTCACGTTCGGACTACTTTGAGAGAAAACTATTTCAAATGGTTGCTTCAGGTACTATCCAATCCAAGACTTGTTAACGATGAACAGCTTGAGGGGTGGAAAACAGAGTATGATTATGAAACAAGTGCCTCGTTTCCTAAACGTTTAATTTGCGATACACCATTGGTGTCACTTCCCGTGGAATGTCAGCTGGAATTCGACCACGAAGCAAATATTTTTGAGATCATAAACAGCGAAGAAGACAACTACGATGAAGATAACACCTCAAGGTCTCCAAAGGATGTTCAAGATGAGCAAGCCATTCTTGTAAAAGATATTGTCTTCAAGAATCGAACAAAGCATCAAGCGATGTTAAAAGTATTAAGGGAGAAGATTACAGAGATCAGAACACTGGAAGCGGTGAATGTTAAAAGAGACGAGATCAAAAAAGCATTGTCAAGTGCAAAAAAAAGGCTTTGTGTGTTTGATGACGACTTGGTGGAAGAGCAAGAGCAGCAGTCACAACGACCCCTTGCGAAGAAAAGGAGGAAATCAATCGAAAACAAAAGCAGAAACTCGGACAAAAAATTGGACTTTTTTGGGAAAGCATGCATCGCATTGCAGAAAGAGGAAGAGGCTGGATACAGAAGAGCATGGGAGAATGCCTACAAAAATCTGAAAAATAATTACATCGTGGAGGAGTCTGATGTAAATGAGAGTGAAGATGTCGAGAACCCAATCCATTTGCTCAAGCAAAGTACATTGCTAACAAATCTGAGAAATTGTCGGGTATGGAGGAAAGCGGCAGCAATGGATATCACCAATATGACCGCCATCTAAACTGTAGATGGATTATCCTATGAATCTAAATCACCCTAATAGAGTGCAATGAATAGGGCAAACAAATCGTGAATTTACATGTAATCTGAGAATAAGTTTACAATCAAAAGGCCACACCACCAATGTACAAGTTACAAGTGTGATTTGAATATCATTCGTCAATTTCAAGATAGAAGGAATGCTTTGACAATTGAGACAAGGCATGGTGAATCACATCATGATTTTGAAATCAATGTCAGGAAATCCAAATTAACAGTTGCCTGATAAATTATCAGGATGGTTTCCAAATTTTGGGACAGGTGCGGAATCTCTTGGGGGAATTTTGTAGCAGGACAGAGTATTCGGGAATCGTGATTGGAATCATCAGACTTTACTGGTATGGGCAAATCATGCTGTGATTTTAAAATTATTGAATAATTGAATTTCGGCTATTAGAGGCGGGAGACGATTAATAGTCTTTTTCAATTTTGAATTCCTGGTCTCCGATGATGGTATTATTCTTCCACAGGATTTTGGGCCATGCCGGTGAAGTAAGAGTTTATGATTCGGTTCGAGCTCGATTCTATCATCCACAGGTAAAGGCCATGGTTGAGAAGGTCCGAAAAGACTGTCAGATATGCAGAAAGCACAAATTGCAAGGACCGGGATATGACGAATTGTCGGCAAGACAGGTGACAATGGCTCCGTGGGAAGAGGTTCACATCGATTTAATCGGACCATGGAGCGTACCAGTCCAAGGACGTGAGATTGAATTCAATGCACTTACTTGTATAGACCCTGTTACTAACCTTGTTGAAATTGTGAGGATTGAAAGAAAAACATCACAGCACATCGCACAAAAGTTCGAGAATTGTTGGTTGGCCAGGTACCCCATGCCGATGAAGTGTGTACATGACAACGGTGGTGAATTTATCGGATGGGAATTCCAGCAGTTGTTAGAGCGATGCGGAATCAAGGATTCTCCTACCACGAGTCGGAACCCACAAGGCAACGCGGTTTGTGAAAGAATGCATCAGACCGTGGGAAATGTTCTTCGTACTCTTTTACATGGTGAAAACGTCCGAGGTGACAATGTGAACGATATCATTGACAATGCACTTGCTACTGTTACTCACACACTTGAAGCCGACCTGTATGCACTACAACGCAACAGGCAACTTCTAGTGGACAAGAACTTGGTAAGCGCTAACAATCGACGGCTGAACTACGACTATCGTCCAGGGCAAATGGTGTATGTCAAGACGGTAGCTCCAACGAAATTAGGTGAAAGATCAGAGGGTCCATTTCAAATCGAACACGTTCATACAAACGGAACAGTAACTATACGAAGGAACAACTACGTGACGGAACGAGAAAACATCCGGCGTGTTTTCCCCACTCGTTGAGGGGTTTTTGGCCGTGATGATGCAGATAGCAGGGACCTAGTCTACTTTTCCCCTATGATGCTAGTCTTGCATCATAGAGGGGAAGAGCGCAGTACCCGGACGGAATCCCGGGTCTGCCCGCCTGTCGGGTGTATGTGTATCGGCGGGATTGCTATATTCATTCATATAGTTAATATACGTCTGAACGGGAGATGGGATCCATCTCCCTTGTAACA
>SWEM01000738.1:0-13380 GCA_019593585.1 Nitzschia palea | reverse complement strand
GAGAAAAAGGCAATAGGGCGTCCGTCTTGGACAATGACCGCTCCTAATTGAATATTACTCGCGTCTGTGTAGACGTGGAATTCCTTATTGAAATCCGGATACGCAAGAAGCGTTTCTCGGGCCATAATACGTTTCATGGTATCAAAAGCCTTTTGTTCAACGTCTGTCCACTTGAATTTGACATTTTTGGACGTTAAGGCCGTTAGTGGTGCTAAAGTCTCTGACCGTCGTATCCACATGTCCCGGTAGTAATTTACCATGCCTATGAAGGCTCGGACTTGTTTCTGAGTTTTTGGGGCCGCTAAGTTGTTGATGGCTTCAACTTTCTTACTTAACGGTTTGATTCCCTCCTGGGTGATCCAGTACCCTAGGTATTCAAGTTCTTCTCTAGCGAAGAAGCTTTTTGTAGCATTGACTTTTAGTCCTGCTGCCTGGAGTCGTTTGAGTACCAGTTCGAGCTTGTCAAGGTGGTCCTGAAAGGTACTAGATGATATGACTAGCAGGTCATCTATGACTTTCTTAGAGAAGGTCGGAACTGTATTGCGAGTTTTTTTAGCTGTAGCCGCCAAGTACCCACGGAGGTACGATCTTGACCATGGCGTCAGGAACTTTAGGAACAAACCATGACGACGGAACGTATCATGACGACACCACGACAGTTGAACAGAACGGCGACGAGAGCACTGAGATGGCCGGTTCAAACCGCGGGAAAAAGGATGAACTAGAACGTGAGATCCAGGTGAAGTGGCAAATGCCCGGACACCAGGATAGCAACAGCGCGAAGAGACTCTTGATTCAACTAATCACCGAACTACTAACAAACTTTCCCGAAAGGACTACATTAATTGATCGAAAGCAGAGAGAATGGACGTTCCAAGAATCTGACGATGAGGAAAAGTTTAAGAAAGAAATGGAAAAGTCCGCTGTTCCCGTATATTCCGTCAAGAACAAACAGCAGAAAATCATCCGCTGGATTGCGATCACGAAGTTCAGGACAACTACCGACATACAGGAGTGGAAAAACAACGACCAGTTCTTCAACATGACTACAGAAACAAAGACCTATCTATTTCCACATCCATTTAAATACGAAGAATGGAACATCACAAGCATTGGATTCATCCGCAATATTCACACTGTACACTACCCAAAAGAAAGACTCCAAACATTAATGTCCCAAATGATTGAAAAACAAGAAAAAGATTCACCCACATTCCAGCTCATCCCACAACGCATCACAAACAAAGAAAAAACCACAACCACCAGAGCTTACACTGTTCAATGCCCACGTGATGAAGCAGCACGTTTGACCAAAATTATGACTCAAGGAGCGTTTCGGGAAGCTCAGATTTTTATCCCGTTTCGATACAAGAATAGTCAACCAGAACTATTCACCAAATGCATTCGTCAGCAAAATGAGATGTATTACAAAACTTGGATCATTAAGTTCGAAGGTATCTCTGAAGAAGCTATGCATTACATCCATGAGGATATCGTCAAGATGCCCGGGGTGTTTCATGTAGTTCCTACCAAACAAACACAGACCACTGGAGAATGGAAGATACTAACCGACCAAACCAAGTGCGGGTACGTGCACCACCAACTGACATCAATGTGGAACATGATAGTGGCAAAGATTCCAAAGGAAGTAGCAGAAAGAATCCCACAGAACTACTCGGTCCCAAAGATATCATCCAAGAAGGCTAGAGACTACCAGGATGCGGAGTCGGAGGATGATTCATACGGATCGCTACTAACCACAGGAACTGATGTCAGCGTCCTTACTACAGAGGAAGAAAATTTCAATGACCTTCCGGACGAATACCAGTATCCAAGTTATGCGGCAGTCGCATCGACATCAAATGCGTCAGTCGATAGTACACACATATCGTCTCCAACCACATCAATCTATAGCGAATGGAAAAAGGAGAAAAGTGAACTGGAAAAACAGATTCAAGAGCAAGCCCGCCAGATAGAACAAATACAAGCCGATCTGCAAGCAAAAGTTAGTCGAAGCAAGGACCTGGAAGAGCAACTAGCTCAAGCTATCGAGCTCGCCCATAGTCGTGACGCGCGCCATGAAGAGATGATGCAAAAGATAGAACTACTTATGGGGCAACAAACCTTCGAGTCGACGGCTTGGGGAACTAGCCAGCAAGCCAGCCTAGACCCATACCAAGTAGACAACGATCACATCATGCACACTCCACCTCGAATCACGCCTACGTCGGAATCTCCACCACCGAAGAAGGCAAACACCAACAATTCCCCACAGCGGCACTTCTACACCCTATTCAAGCCACCATCCGGGAAAACGGGTCGACACCATCAACAGAAGTCCACCCAGGGTAATCTAAGCGAGAAGCGGAATGTCAAGTTATTGACACAACCAATGGAAACAGATGAGGTACAACTGAAATCCCCCCCCAAGGTAAAATCGGGGAAGAAGACAGAATGATAGAAACAAATATCCCTGAACTCGACGAACTGGAATCCATGATAGACAACTTCCCCGCATACAATGAACACTACGGAGACACCTTGAATGAACAACCGGATGATGATACAATCAGACTGTATGTGCAAAACTTAACGGATTACGGTGGGACAAAGACGGCGGGAGATGGCCCTACATCTGCGACGCGATGGAGAGCTTACAGGTAGATATCGCGTGTTTCTCCGAAACAAACACGAATACAAACAAATACAACATTCGCAACACCATGGAGACGATCAGCCAACGACACTTCCCCATACACGCCTTGTCATGGCCGCATCCAGATATGAAACAAATTCAGCTTACAAACCCCGGGGCACCGCAATTATGGCTTGTAACTCAATTACTTCCAATGTAAAATCACACACTCGCGACCGAATGGGGAGATGGACATCACTAAGCATATCAACAGGTACACCTCGGCCAATCCGTATCATCTCCGCATACCAAGTGTGTCACAAATCACACCAAGGACAAACACTGCCGCTGCGCAACAGCGTGCTCAACTTATTGAAGAATCCGTCGCTGCCAATGAGCCCACAAGGCGCCACCCTCGTCAAGCATTTACTCACGACCTCCAAGCCTTCATCATGCAAGTCCAGTCTGCCAATGAAGACATTGTCCTTGTAGGAGACTTCAATGAAGAAATCACCGAACCATCATCCGGCATGGATCAACTGGCTACAACATGCGGCTTAGCTGACCTGTTTGGGATTCGACTTGGTTCACCAACAATCCCAGCAACCTATCAACGTGGACACCGCAGAATCGACTACGCGCTCATAACACCAACGCTTCTCCCCCACGTTAAGGCCGCCGGGTATGATCCATTTGGATACAGACTACCGAGTGATCATCGAGGAATGTATATCGATTTTTCCGCTGAATCACTTCTCCAACAAGACCTCACACCGCTCGCGACCGTTGACAAAAGAGACTTCTCTACCAAGACACCAGAGGTAGTGCAGAAGTACGTCACGGCAAAAATGACCTATTTAAGAGACCATCGTTTCTTTGACAGGATGGCACTACTTAACCAATCAGAGAACCCGAATAATGAGCTGGCCGAACAGCTCGATCGAGATTTCCAACGGGCCTCTTGGCACGCGGCACGAAGATGCTCCAAAAAGAAGCAAGCACCTTGGAGCCCAAAGCTGGCCGAATGCTGGGCTACTCTGCACTATTATCGACTTGCCCAATCAGCAATAAAAACAACGGCCAATGTAATCCCGGCAATACGAAAGCTACAAGTGCAATGGCCATCCCTTCCTCAGGATATTCCAAACGATGTAGAACAGGTCAAACAAGGATATAATCAGGCCCTCAGACAACTCAAAGATATCCGCCATCAGGCACAAACACTACGGGAAGAATTTCTACTGCGCCAAGCATCACTCTACTCAGCATTAGAACAATCTGGCAAAGCAAAGATTGTTCAAAGACTTATGCGAGCCGAGACGCAACACAAGATATACACCAAGATACGATACCTTCGAAATCAGGAGTCAGGACAGATAGGACTGTCTACACTAAAGATTGCCAGAGGTGTAGACATAACCGAGACAGATCGAATTAAACAACTCCCCGACACACCAGAATACTGGGAAACGATCACAGTTCCGGAAGAAATCGAAAAGATCCTGATAGAGAGGAACCGTCACCACTTTGGTCAAGCCGAGGGGACACCCTTCACCAAAGAGCCTCTCAAGACAGATAGGGTACAAAGGAGACGGGTATGCAGCCGACTTAATTCTGAAAGGACAAATCGACTACCACGGAGTGACCGAAGCTACCAGCTTACTAGTGAAACACCTTCAAGCAAGAACAGCTGAAACTCTTGATGGAGAAGTCACAAAAGAACAGGTGCTTGGGAAGTTGAAACACTGGAACGAAACAACAACAACGTCACCATCAGGTTTACATCTTGGCCACTACCACTGCATGTGGCGCGACCCTCACCTTCCACCGGACGACCCCAACGGCAATGTGATCAAGGCGCACCAAGAAGAGTTACTCCAGGCTGTGGTCGACTTGTTGAATTACGCAATAAAGTTTGGATACACTTACCAACGTTGGGCTAAAGTTGTAAACATCATGCTCCAAAAAGACCAAGGCAACCCTCGAATACATCGCTTACGGGTCATTCACATTTATGAGGCGGATTACAACCTCCTCCTAGCTGTGAAATGGCGTCAAGCACTACACCATGCAGAGGATCGCTCCCTTTTGAATGATGGTCTCTATGGAAGCAGAACAGGACGCAGCGCTCACGACCCGGCCTTGATCGAAGTCCTTCAAAACGAAATGTACAGAATGTCGATGAAAACCGGTATCAATTTCGATTTAGACGCCACCTCATGCTACGACCGCATCCTGGCCAGTCTTGCATCAATAAGTAGTAGACGAATGGGCATGCATAAATCAATTGTTCTGGTGAATGCAACGAATTTAGCAATAGCAATTATATTTCTATTTTAAAGTGGCTTGCCTGATCCATCTAACTGATGGAAAACTGGAAGGCCGAGCAAAGACCACTGTAAGGCATAAAAATCGTGAGAACCAAGATGGGAATATGGCAGACTGGAGTTCAATCAAGTTGAGAGAGGGTAAAAAAAGGGGAGGGGAAGGTGGATTCAGTCTGGGGGAGAGGTAAAGAATTTTCGAATAGATTGCATGTTGGGCAGATGGGGTTTCCATCTGGTGTGCTTTCTATTTGAAGAAGTTTCCCTTGTTGTGGTTTGAGCAATGTTGCCTGGAGGAGGGGATGGGTGTGGTGTGAAGGAAGGATGGGCTATTAGATTTTGCACCCGATTTCTGAGGAATCCTGGGAATGTCAATATGGTGCGAATGGGTTGGTGCTTGGCGGCTTTGATACTATCATGTATGGCTTGTTCATAGTGATGCAAGTATTGTCTCATTTGAGTAGGTGTAGCAGAGTGAAGAAAGGCGTCCACATCGGGGTGAAAATATTGCTCACGGTGTGCGTGTAGACATAGTTCACGTTTCAAGTGGAGGAGACGGATTTTGGTTTTGTATTGAAGCGTCTTGTCAGTGAGGGTTGTAGTAGCTGGGGTTGGCTTGGGATGTGTTTCTTTGAGATGTTGCTCCCAAAATGTGATCTGTTCCTGCCATATAATTCGTAGTAGGCCAGCTGAAAACTCTACGGAATTGGTGGGTACTTCGTTTGTAATTATGCCGGCGGTTATCTTGTACAAGGCTCTCCACTGTTGGCCCCAGAATCCTTTTAGGATTGCTCTCTGCCCTAGATGTGACTGAGTGTCCAGGCATTCCCTTGCTATGCCAGGGAACTCTAGATCATCAGAGTGGTGCGTCATCTGCAAGGAAGACTTAATTCCGTGGAGGAAAGTTGCTTGGAAGATTGGTGGTGCCGCTTTATCCTCCAGATATTGAGTGACTTTTGTGATCAATGCTGTCCGAAACTTAGCAGACTGTTGGTTTTTGCACTGGATCAAATGAAAGAACGTTTCGCGATCCTCGCAATAATGACACTGAGCGCCTTGAAGTGGATTGGATTTAGCAAGCTCGCTGTTCGTAGGGAGTTTCTCGTGCACCAGCTTGACTAACTGGAGGGTGGAAAGTGCTGTATTACTGGCAGCTTGATGAAACACCGGCCAGTCGATTGTCTGTCGCTGTGTTGCCGTCCATTGACACCGTTGTTCTAGGTAGTTGTAGTAGGTCGGTAATGTGTAGGCATTCCGAATTGCTTTAGTGTAGTGGCCGGGAATGACCTCATTGTCGATCATTAAAATGCATTTTGCTTCCGGTAGGATTTGAATTGCAGGGTCTGGGCAGCGCATGGGGGGCTGCCACTCGCCTGCAAGGTAGTCTGCGCGGATGTTATAAACTGCCTCGATGGTAATGTCTGGATCTGTTTCGTCTTGATGTCCCTGTACCCACTCTATCTCAATGTTGAACTGTGGTTGGAGCGATTTAATTGTGGAGTAGATCTGCTCTACAAGGTCCCAATCGGGTGCTAATGTCGCGTTGGGGTAATTTGTAGTGTACTGAAGCCGCTGTTTAACGCGAGTGACGAGTCCTTGGTTATCGGAGACCAGCCGCACAAGGCGGTCGGGTTTTGCCGTTGTGTCATTTACCTGGGTGTATTGATATAAGTGGTATAAAAACAATGCACCGGAGAGCATTCCCCATGCTTCGGCTCTGTGTGATGTTGCGCAGTGGTCACCGTCACCGGAATGCTCAGCGTAGATTGTGTTTTCCTGGGATCCAAAAACCCACCCGAATGTGTTCGCCTCATGCTTGTTGGACCCGTCCGACACAATGACAAGGTAGTCCAAGTCGGACATAGTGGATATTTGATGAAGAATTTCATACGGTTGATACTGGAGAGTGACACCTTGCATTAAATGCTGTTCCCAGGTTGACAGTTGATCTATGTACTCTTGAAAAGACGTTGTGACTGGTGGGGGTGCCTGTAGTGAAAATGGCTGGATCTGTTGGGTAAAAATTGATATCTCGCCATTTGAATGCCTTTGTACTTCTATTGGATTACATGGAATGGTTGGTGTCCATGCGGTTGCGGCTCGTGGTACATAAACGTTGGGTTTGTGGTCGTGCTCCAGGCATTGCCAATAACACCCTTCATGCCAGTGGTATACGATTGTTGGTACTATGCCCACTATTCTGTATGTCTGTCTCCACCGTCGTAGACAATGGCCTGAGACTGTCCATGTGCCAAGGTTTATAGACTCGCCTTTCCTCCCGGAGGATTGAGTCCATTCTCGGCACAACCGCTGCCACTTCTTTCGAATCTGATATTCGCTTGGTCGTCTCTGTAATGTTACATATGTGGATGGGTTAAACCACGGTTCACGCTTGCATTCGAACAAGGCTGGGATAATCATGTTTCCATCAGCTGTGAACAACTCGGAGATGGTCGTCACGTGTAAGTATAATCGGCAATAGTTGATGATGCTCAAGTCACTCTCGCTGAATAAGCCGCATCTCTTTGCATATGTCATGATATGGGAGTCATTTGACTTCTCAATGTTGTAAACCAGGGGTATGTCCACTTTGATTTTTCCGTTGATGTCATGGAGGAAATTTCTCAAACTTGTGATCCATCGACATTCCAGATATTGAATGGGAGTAGCTGTGTCCATGAGAATTGATGCGTGATGGCCAGATTGCCACTGAGCCCATCGCATTGCTATACGAAGGGTGCGCGACACGATGGAGTGAGTGCGCCAATGTTTCAAGAAATGTTTTACTTGACCCTCGCCCTGAAGCAAGTGCCATGGAAGAAAGCCCCCTCCTGCATAACATAACGGTGCAAAAAGGATGCTTCGAGCAGTGTGCCGATTGTACCCGCATTTGGCGATTATCCTACTCATGGATGCACCTTGGGCATTCTCGAGTTGTTTTCTTGTGAAGAAGGATTGCGGAAGTGTGTATTGCACCGTGGGTACGTAGACCGTATGATATGATAGGATGGCTCCATGTCGATTCACTGGGCTCACGCTGATCAAGAGTGACAGTTTGTCTGCTTTGGATTGCAGGTTCTGCAGTGCAGTTATTTGTTTAGAGGTGGGTGACTTAAAATGCCCAAGTGTTTTGTGGGGGTCGAAAGCTCTTTTGGATTGGATACAGATGCGTTCACTTGTTTCGAGGTCAGTGATTCGTATTCGGTTGTCAAAGTTATCAATGACTGGATCTGGTTTTCCGTTGGGCCGGAAGCTGAAACATAACACATGGAATGAACACTTGGATAATTCTAGCTTCCCCCCTGAACAAAAGAGGAGATTACTCCACAGTTGTGCATCATGTTCCATTCGTTGCATCAAGACGGTCAGAGGTTCCTCCTTCTGTGGTTGAAAATCGTTACACGTTCCGGTGGAATCATCGACGAAACCAACCATGGAATAGGAAACTGTGTCAGATCCGTCAGGGCTGGTGAATGTGGCTCCGAAAGACTTGGAATTATGGATATTGAAAAGCGTTGACGAGATGAACAGCCAGATACAGGGGGAGTTGCCACTGCCTTGACCAGTACCATGAATTGGAAAGCTGGTGCGGTGAGAGTAGTGTGTAGAGGATATGCCTGTGGCTGTTCTGAGGCGAAACTTTGCTTGGTGAAGAGTGTTTGCATGAACTGCCACGACATTGCGATGCAGCCCATGCTTTCGGTTGATGATCGATGCCAACGGGACAATGATACGATCGTAGCAGCTGGTTGCGTCATTATCGAAGTTGAACAGTGTCCGGCGTGTTAAATATGCAATATCGTATTTGAGTTCTTCAAGGAGTGTTAAAGATTGTGCCTCACATCCTGGTCGGCCGCCATATTGTCCATCATTTATAAGTTGTTTCTCGTCGGCATGTCTGAGAAGCTGTCGCCATTTAACAGCAAGGATCAGGTTGAAGTCTGCCTCGTAGATATGAATTATGCGGAGGCGATGGATTTTATAATTTCCGGGTTCTTTGAAGATCATCACATTTACGATGGTCTTCCAGCGGTCCAGGACATATGTCTTTCGGATGCAGTAATTAATGATCGACACAATTAATGCAGTGATTGCTTTCTGCTTGTCTCTGAGAGGTGTGTAGGTGGCGTCATCGTCGTTCTCCGGTTCCGGCAGTCCAGTTGCAAAGAGTGCTTTATACCGCCCAAGGTGTCGACCTGACGGAGACGTGGTTGTGCTTTCTCTCCATGCTTTGATTTTTCCTTGGAACTCGCGCACTGTTAGTTCTTCTGGTAAAGCGTCCAGCCTTGTGCTGGTTGCACACTCGCGGAGCAAATCATTGCAGTCTGGAATGGTAGATGTGGTGGTATATCGTCCATACAAAAGATCATCGGCGTGTTGTGTCGATGCTGCCCAGTCAAAATCCTCTTGGAGAGGAGAGCATGTAAATGGGGTGCCTTCAGCTTGGCCGAAATGTAGGCGATTTCTCACTGTCAAGAAGTATTCCATTTCATTGGGATTGGTGACTACCCGCCATTCAGTGCATGTCTTTGGATCTTCGAGCTGTGCAAGGGATGTAAATGGTTGATGTGCTTGCGGCCAGCTTGCAGGTATTTCAAGACGGTCGATCCGTTGGGCATCCGATCCTTTTTTCTTCATTGCTTGAAGGATCCTGTAAGTACGCTGGTTGTTCTCGACTGTTTTGATCGATCGCAGGATCTTGGCCCGGGACTTATTCCCTTTTTGTGCTGCAAGCTCAATTTTTTCTGTCAACTCTGCTTGTCTACTTGCCATATGGTCCTTTCGTGTTTGTTGGAGGTCTTGGCAGGCAGTGCGTAACATTGACATCGTAGATCGGATGGTATGTGGCAAGGGAAAGTCAAGTCCAAGACGCGTCATTCTTGTTTGCAACTGTTGGGAGCGGTCTTTCCCAAGACGTAATGATTGGAGTTGTCCCCGGAGGATTGAGACTCTCACTCGTTGTTGCACAAGCTGTGTGGAATAAAATTCAGGTCGTCTCTTTTTGCAAGCCTTCTCAGCAATGTCTGCTGCAGTCCCAAGAATTTCATCAAGTAGTTCGACGGTGGCTGGGTCAGCGGAATAGTTGTCGAGTTGCGATTGAAGCGAAAAGCCTTGTCGATTACTGATTTCATCATACCATCGATTGATGAAGCATGTCACCGCTTTTTTATCTTTTGATTGCAATCCTCTTGCTGTAGGGGAAAAAAGTGGAGTGATATCTTGACCGAACAAGACGCGTGTGTCGAATTCTAGGAAGAGAGGTCGATGATCGCTTGGCTTCGCATATTGAAAGGGTGCATAGCCGATCTTTGTGAGGCAAGTGAAGAGGCGTGAGGTTATGTAGACAGAGTCAATTCGACGATGTCCCTGCATATGGGTGCCAAATGAAGTGTGATTTGGAAAGCGGCACATAAATGGATCGATCATATTCACAGTTGTGATGAGTTGGAGAATTCCGGAGCGCTTGTCATCTACGGATTCATTGAAATCACCGCCAAGAATAATGTCATGGCCCTGTGAAATCAGTTTTGAGATGAATATTCCTAAATCCCGAATGAAAGCTTTACGTGGGTGGAGAGTTGGTGTACCGGCTGCACTTAAAGCTCGAACTTGTTGGTGGTATGCTGTATTTCCCAGTAAGTTTGTTGGTCGAGGGCATACTTGGTACGCCGATATCATTGTCACTGGTGGTAGGTCTCTTCGACGCATGTGTAAGTAACTCCATCTCCCCATGGGATCCCCTCCTTTTCCTTGTGGTTCTTGACGACTCACTATATCACCTAGGGCAAGGATACCAGTCCCTCCAGGTTTGTAAACGTTGAGAGCAGGCTCTGCGCTGGAGTCAAGTTGTAAGGATGATTGTCCTGGATACTGTTGACGAATGATCTCGTATGCGGTGTGGTATACTTGATACTTTGTCGTGTCTAGGCAGTGTTCTGAAAAGCCTTGAATATCGACTTGTAAAGAGTTTTGCTCATGTGCGAACGTGTCAAAACTCTCTATGCCTCTTGTGGATATTCCATTCACGTTGTGAAACATTATCCGTGTGCGATTGGTTTCTTTTGGTAGGCACAGGTTATCGCCTTGCCATTGTTGGTCATGCAGGTGCACTAAGGTGCTGCGACGATGTTGTTCCAACAGAGAGGTCTGAAATGACATATTATTCTTCGCACCCCTCCATCTCTTCTCCGAGAGTGGAGGTGGCGCTGGATACAGAATGGTCTTGTGTTAGCACTTCTCCGAGTGCCTTCGGTTTGGTTGGGGTCAGATTAAGTTTAGTCCTTTTGAGGGTTCTTGGTGGGCTGGTGTCCCCTGGAGTTGTCGGCTGAAGCATAGTAATGAGGGTGTTGAGTTGGGTGGATACGATTGTGATTTCCTGTTTGAGATGGGTAAGTTCTGTCTTGGTTGCAAGGGGACTTTCTTCTTTTACTAGTGCCTGATACGTTTGAACTGCCACTTGCTGTCCTAGTTCCTTCATTTGAGCCTCTACGGAGTCGATTTGTCGTTGCATGTCTTCTTTGAGTTGGGCTAAGTCATGGCGGTGTTGTTCCTCAAGCTTTTTGAGAGCTGATGAAATCGCACTTTGGATGGTCTCTTCATCAAATGTTTCAGAGGTGGTTGATGGTGTTGCCGGGATGTAGTTCTTTGCGGTTGTTGGAAGTGGTGGGAAAGCGATGTCGGTTGCTACATACGAGATTGTGAGTGGTGGATGCTTTTGCCATGCGTTGCTACGGTTGGTCTGGGCGGTTCCTGCGTCATTAGTGGGAGTGTTCATGGCGTTTTGAAATACCGAGGAATACGTTGTCGTGGTGCTGGACCCGGAGCCATACTTCATGGGACGGATGGTAGGACCATATGGGAATTTATGTTCCTGGAGGATTCCGGAGAGCCATTGATGTACTTCGCGGTACTTATCAGCTCGTGTCGAGACGTGGTATTTCTTGGTGTTAGAATCAAAGGAAACTCTGGTGATGCAAGTATGAGCGTTGAGCACGGACATGAGAGTACTGCCTTGTGAACCTTGGATCACGTTAGCGTCGGCTGGGATGTTACTAATGGGGATGTTACGATGATTTTCGATGAACTGTTCTTGGGTAAGCATAATGTTGTAGTATCCTTCCGGGCTCTCTTTTCCAAGGGCGAATGGAATCAGATTGGTAATCTTTTTGTTTAGGACTGCAATATCAATCAAGGTCTTGAAAAGCTTTCCGTACTTCGTAGGTGTTGATACCATCACGGCCATCGTCAAAATCTTTGTTTTCCCTGCGAGAGTGGCAGCGACACGTTCCTTAGAGAAAAATACCGGGAGTACGATACCAGTATTCCCAAAGAACAGGCTCGGGTGTTCCTCTTTCCATTTTTTCCTGTCATCCTTGTCCAAAGTTTTCCATGCCTCTGCCACAAGCCGAGCAAACCTTTTCTTAAGAGCGGGGATGTCGGGATGGTCCGGGTGATCCTGCTTCAAGAAACCATACTTGTACGCTTTGAGGCCCTCGCTGAAACCGCCCACTTGTTCTCGCAAAAACAGAGAATGCGGGATCAGGTAAGCCTGCATGAGACGTTTCTTCAGGTCAGACAGTTTTTCAGTCGAGCGAAGTTTGAATCCGAGCAGCACTTTCGGAGCAGGTCCTTCGATTTTATCAACCAGGAAAGCCTGTTGAAATTCCTCACTTGACATGACTTTTTGTTCCAGAAACAATTTGCCGGTGGCAGTGAGAATGGCCATGTGGATGTCGGCGTCGGCTGCATTTTTCATGTGCTTAACGAGGTCATGAAAAATGGCAACTGCTGGGACGTTATCTCCTGCATTCTTCACACCAATTTCGAGGCGAAGATCATAATGGTACTCCCCGGGCTTATCGGTAAGAGGATCATCGTCGGCGGGGTCAAGGAAAGTCATTGAGACAGACGGGACAAGTAGTCAATCTTACGTAAAAGCGGTACTAGTTTTCTACGGCTAAGTTTTTCGCACTTCTGCGTTCTCCACTCGTGGAAAAGTAATCAAGATAATCCTAGTAACCCTTGTTATCAACGTTTACTTACTTCCATCGTCATGACCTCGTCGAATGGTTTGGCCTTCCCACCCTTCCTTCATGTTTCACCTTTTGGTCCCTATTGTAAAGAGTGCACTATGCCTCTTGCTATAGAGAAAGAATCTATTCTCATGGAAAGACTGCCCATCCAGAATTCTCCTTCAATAATTCTGCAATTGTTCGTGAAGTGAAGTTGCAAATGACTGACTTGAGGAATCGTCACTGCCAAGACTTTTCTCCTTTTTTGCTGCCTGGCTCGAGACCAAAAGAGATGTGGTTTTGTACTTTTTGCTATGTCGCGTTCGGAAAATTTTTCAACTACAAACGGCATATCGATAGTCGTTGTAACAAGGAATGTGTTTACGTTGATGATGCCAAGGCGATTTGC
>SWEM01000737.1:0-13403 GCA_019593585.1 Nitzschia palea | reverse complement strand
TTCAAATAGTCAAACTCGTCCATGGTAAACTACCAACAAATTCTAAGCTGGCAAAGACAAATCACCATCAATCCGACAAATGTCATTACTGTGCCGAACGAGAAACACTGAACACCTCCTTCAGTGCTCAAATCCCTTGTCGACCGAATTCAGGAAGCGGCTGATGGATGCTGCGGAGAATTATTTGATCCAAAGAGATGCACCGGAAATGTTCCAAACAACATTGCTGACCCATCTCACCGACATTTTGAACCCAAATATTCAAACAACACCAACGATCCCATCGTACCTCCACTTGCTGGACAACCAATGTTAGACAGCCAGTCGATAATGAAAGGATTTGTTCACAAGGCATGGACGAAATTGTATCTCCATGAGACAACAAAGTACAGCCAGACTTGTACAGGACAGCCAGAGGACCTACTTGTCGGCATTGTGAAAATCTTATGGACAGAGCAGCTTCAATTTTGGGAATCACACCTCAATGACCAGTTTAGATCCACACCCCAGAAAAAAGCACCACACCAGAAAATTACAGAATATAAAACACGGATCCGACTTCTTCATGCAAAGAAAGACCAGTGCCTACCGGGACACCGTGACCAATACTTTCCACCGGACTTGGAAGCCTTTCTGGACAATTCTACAGACTCCCAACTTCGCCAATATCTTCATCACTATGAACCGGCAATATATCACAGTATCTAAGCAGCCAAACTGCAACCACTCCGGTCCATCTTCACGTTTCCGGGGTTCCTACGCAATCGCAGTGGTGTAAATCGAAGGAGCCACCACCCTACCCCAGCTCAACTAGCCGACCCTGTCCCGGCGTCCCGAAATTCCAACGTCATCTTAGGGAACCCTTTACATCACAAGCACACTCGATGGCGATCTGTCACGTCCACACTTGCAAGTATCCGGTCCTTCTTTCCTCCTAAGCCTGACTGAAGACTGATTCCAAAAGGCTCCCATCCACTTTATCCCCCTTTCCCCTTTCCTCTCGACTACTCCCCCCAATCAATCGTTTTTGCATCCCTCATTTCTCACTGTCTGATAGTGGTCTAATAAGCCCGGCCTCCCTGATATCCACCAACCCCGTGGACAAAGCTAGCTACTATAAAATAGAAATTCATTTGCTATTGCTATAAAGGCATTGATGATATGTTTGGTGACTCGAGCAGCAATCGAAAGTGTGATGACTCGAGCAGGGATGAAAAGTGCGATGACTTGAGCAGTGATGAAAAGTGCGATGACTCGAGCAGTGATGAGAACTGCGATGACAGCAGCCCTCTACCGTCACTACTTTTACCATACATGAACATTATTTTGTGACTTGGCTTTGAGCAAGGATCGATGGAATAGGTCCTTCTTGGGTGCTGCTTCTGCTTCACAATCAGCGCGCTCTCGTTCAAGGGCGTCCTGTCAAGCTGGTTCCGCTTCTGCTTCTAATTTGGCAGCGGCCGTCAGCCTTACCCACTTTCGGTTGGCACTCTTGCCGGAGAGGCCCGGGAGCCCCGAAGTAACAGCCGAAGAACTCGAGTCCTATCTTCCTTTTTACTCGTCGTCATTATGCGATCGATGGAACGAGGTGGTTCACTTGCGCTTGGAGGGCATTTTCATCAAATACAAGCATCTGAACATGTTGGTTCAACTTTTGAATCTACCCTTAGCCAAAGATCCTACTGGTAGTAGTGACCAAGAGTTAGGATGGATTACCATGATGATCACCGACACCAAGTTTTCACCCGAGGACGTTAGAAAAGCAATCAAGGGGACTTGTGTGCTGCCATAGCGCATCGAACATGGCAGTTGGATATTAGAGAATCTCCTCAATTCTTGTCTGACTTTTTGGACACCTTATGGTCGAAAGGTTGTACATTGAACAAGAAGTAAGACTCTCTACCGAGGAGTATGCAAGATTGGGCAACATAATCGTAAGGTCTGTTCATCTGAGAGATTTTGACCTCCTTCTACCTCTCACTGATGGAGCAGTTGAATTTATTGATGATATAGCCAACAATATAAACCTACAAAGGCTAAATCTCAAGGACGACTACTCGCCTCAAAACACACGAGCAGAACTATCAATGGGAGGTAACAGTCCATTGATACGACTTTTGCAAAATCCGCAAAATCAATTGAAGAAATTGAGCTTGTCAAGGTTGGGACTAAACGATCAAGATCTCATTGCCATATCAAAAGTCTTGCCCACTTGTCAGATTGAGGTGTTTGACGTTTCTGATAACTTGATTGAATCCGATGGGATGTTGGAATTCACCCGGCAACTTCCCAGGATGCTCTCTTTGAAGCATGTTCGATGTGGATCAAATCATTGGGAGAAGTCTGAAATGACATGCAAAACCTTTGGTGCTGCTCTTTTACAGGGCATCATGGAGAATACTTCCATTCAATCTACGGATGGTTTGTATTATATCCCTCAAGGTCTTCTGGTTTGGCATTATCTAGTTTTGAATCTCGCAGGACGACGACTCTTTGCATCATCGCAACCCATTCCAGATGGACTATGGCCCCTTGTATTGAAGCGTGCTGGACGTGCTCAAAATTATATCTGTTACAAAATGTATCGCTTGATCGAGATCGAGCGCAAAATATATCCCTGGAGAAAAAAGTGTCGAAGCGAAATCCCAGTTACGATGCAGTATACTTTGTTTTGCAAAATTGTCCCGCGGTACAATCCTTACGGTGTGATTGCATCCAAGGGATAACTCAAAGAGCTCGAAACAACGACCTGCTTCGAAGCATCCTCGACTCGTCGCCAACGACGAGAAATCAATCCAGCAGACGTTGAAAGATATGGAGGCGCGACAAGAAGAGGGTGTTGAATTGATGCATGGCATTCAGTAGTCCGTTGCAAAATTGGAGGGGTCGGTGCTATTGAACAACGATCACATAGAGCTTTGAATCGAGGAAAAGGAAGAAACAACAAAAGTCTTATGGCAGAGTCCCGGATGATTTTCCTGCCACTATTGATGAAGTCCAGTACTCCGATGAGGGCAGAATTGTCGAATTGTTGCGATCCTAAGAGTTGCCGGACAGTGGAGCAGTAAATGGAGAGAAGAGAAGTCTCAGACTCTTCTTGGGAACAATCTATAAGGCGTTGCAAGGGAGCTGATTGTTACTGTGTTAGTTATTTGCATGATCCAACTTTGGGCGCCCAACTTCTTCTCTTCCGGCTCTGGTTGTTGTCAGTTGTCAGTGCTATTCATCGCAGAGACACATTCTAGAACAAGCTTTACTGGTAGCATTGGTCAGAATGCCATTTTTTTCATGATCATGATACTACCGGAAGAGTTTTCAACCGTGAAATACCTGTATATTTGACAGTTCTCTCACGGCGACCAAAACACATGGAATCGTGGTCGCCAACCGTGACTGTGACTTTGAAGCAACGTTCACGATTTTCGGCACATACCGGAATTATTGGTACCGTTCAAAGTCCACGGTCATTTATTTTATCATATACTTAGAACCGTGCAACCTCCGCGACACAATTGTTTGCATGAAAACCTGAACTGGTATCGTTGGCGTACAAGTTGTTCTTGCAGAGACATTTTCATCGCATCACACTTTCCTGTCAAGACAAAAACAAAGCAACACTCATTCGACAAAACGACCAATTCCCATGTCCTCTACAACCAAGGTATACCTTTCGGGGAGCGAAGAAGAAATGATCAACGAACTCAAGGCCTTTGTTTGTTTGTGCTCGATGAAATTATTTGATCGATGGAACAACGTGGTTCACTTGCACTTGGACAAGATGAACATCACTTCGGACGTCTATTCCCTGTTGACAGAATGTTTGGAACTACCCTTGGCCAAAGATCCTACTGGTAGTAGTAACGAAAAACGCAGGTGGATTCATATGACAATGGAGAATACCCACTTCACAAATGACTACATATTCAATGAAGAGGGTTATATCGATAACGATCAAGCGCAACGTTTGTGTGCTGCAATAGCAGATCGAGCATTGCGCTTGAAGATTACAAGATCTGAGGAGTTTTTGACTACCCTTTTGGACACACCGGAGATTCAACACCTTTCGGTGGACACATTGCACATTAACGGAGGATACAGTCTCTCTGCTCAACAATATGCAAGATTGGGCAAGCTGATTGCCAGCACTGTTCAGCTGCTGAGAGATCTTTACCTCAGTGTAGCTGTTGCTGATGGAGCACAAGAATTGTTTGATGGTTTAGCCAGTGCTATAAACCTGCGAAAGCTGACTCTCCATGATAGCGACTGGACTGACGATAATAACTCGACTGGAAACTCTCAAGCGGCGGAACTTATAATTGGAGGTAATGGCCCATTGATACGACTCTTGCAAAATCCGTTAAATCAAGTAAAGGAATTGTGCTTGACAAAGTTGGGACTGAACGATCAACATCTCATTGCCCTATCACAGGTCTTACCTACTTGCCAGATTGAGGTGTTCGACGTTTGTAACAACTTGATTGAATCCGATGGGATGTTGGAATTCGCCCGCCAACTTCCCAGGATGCACTCATTGAAGCATGTTCGATTTGGATTAAATCCTTGGGAAGATTCCGAAACTACAAGCAACACTATTGGTGCTGCTCTCTTACAGGGTATCATGGAGAATACCTCCATTGAAACTATGGATCGCGATGGTTTGTGTTATATCCCACAAGGCCTTCTGGTTTGGCATCTTCTAGTCTTGAATCGCGCGGGACGACGACTCTTGGTATCATCGCAACCCATTCCAGATGGACTATGGCCCCTTGTCTTGGAGCGTGCTGGGAATGTTACAAGGTATAGAGTCCTTGAGGACTTGTTCGGTGATTCGAGCAGCAATGAAAAGTGTGATGACTCTAGCAATGACGAAAAGTGCGATGACTCGAGCAGTGATGAAAAGTGCGATGACTTGAGCAATGATGAAATGTCGGATGACTCGAGAATCGACAAACAGCGAACTGCCAGGTACAATGCAGTGTACTTCCTTTGCACAAGTCTCCAACGACACTCTCCTTACTGTTCAAAGCGACAACTCGAAGAGTGCAAAATGCCCGCTTCGAAGCATCCGCGGCTCGAAGACGAGAAATCGCTGCGGGTTGATGTTGCTCCAGACAAGGAAGATGTCCCTTGCTGGGCCAAGATATTGGAACAGCGGTTGGTTGCGATTGAGCAAGGAGTACAACAACTCAAGAATCAAGGACTAAAACTAGCAACGGAAAAACTCACACCGGTGATCCGGTTACAAGATGGCAGAGTCCCGGATGACTTTCCTGCCACTACAGTTGACCTCGAGAACTCCGATGAGGGCAGAATTGTTGAATTGTTGCGATTCTACGGGTTGCCCGACATTGGAACAGCAACTGAAAAGACAAGAAGTCTCAAGAACTTTTTGGGAACCAATCTTTAGGGCACTGAAGTGAGCTCTTGTAGGTTACTGATAGTTGGCTGCATAATCCAACTTTGGGCCCGCAACTTCTTCTCTTGTTGTTGTTGTCCGTGCTGTTCATGGCAGATACACATTCTAGAACAATACTCTACTAGTAGGCATCGGTCGGAATGCCAATTTATAATATCAAGATATTAGTAGAGTGTGAGAGCTCATGATGTCTGCACTAAATAAACGTACTTCGTATTTTACGTTCGGAATCACGCAGTGACGCAGGACAGACCCAAGCCGACGGCCAAATGAACATACAGCCGCCAACTGTGACTACCACTAATGAATCTACCTGGTACCATGTACCCTTCAGCGGTACCACTAGCCAACGAATTTTTGGTTTATCGTATGGAGTGATGAGAAGGTTTTCAGCAATAACTACCGGTACTACCGGTAGATTTTCCAGAACTGATGCGTGTGTAGGCGTACAGACTTTCGCGCCGTAACTACGTCATCATCTCCACAACCCATTTGCAGGACAAACCAAAAGACGAAATTCCCTTGTGAGAGTTCTCCTTCTTTGAAGGAATTTTCAGAAGGGAATCCGCAAGGGATCCGTTATCGCAGGAACAGGCGAATGCCTCTACAACTTTTACCATCCACTCTAGTTGATGCTTGGCAATGCTACCAGCAAGGAATCTATGGAGTCAAACCACCATCTACAGACCTACCTGGGTACCAGGTACTTGCACTACCAGTACAACTACCTGGTACCCTCAAGAACGATCTTGGTGCTCCAACGTTTTGTGTTTTATAGAAGAGTGTGAGAAGGTATATAGCTGGTCCTCTCAGAAGTCGGAATCGCAAGAAGAGATACCACAATCTAGATCTCCAAGGACCAAAACCATTAGAATTGACCTACAAGCCCTCCCACCCCTTTCCTCATGGCCAAAAACTAGTGATGAATGTGTGACAATAGGTGGATAACTTGGCGGACAACTTTGAATGTGGGGCGGAATATAGACGGCGCCATTGGTGGAGACGAATATAGAGGCGCTCCATTTTTGAAGCAACACCACGATTATAACTACAACAGTCTCTGGTATTCGATAACGACTTTTGGAGACCAGAAACGAACGACATGCCACTCGAGTCGAAGCTTGTGGTCATTGGTTATTGTTGCCAGTTCTCCCACGGCGACCAAAACACATGAAATCGTGGTTGCCAACCGTAACAGTGACTTTGAGGCAACGTTCATGATTTCGCCACACACCGGAATTAGTACCGGTATTCGTTGTTCACAAGTCCACGGTCCTCATATACTCCGAAAACCCAAAGAACCGTGCAACTTCCGTCACACATTTTGTTTTCCACCAAGTAGTTTCTGCCGGACAATCTGCACTTGCAGAGATTTTCCATCTCATAATAATTGCCCGTACCAGGTACAAAAGCAACACTAATAAGACGAAACGACCAATTCCGATGTCGTCTACAACCAAGGTATACCGTTCGGGGAGATCGGAAGAAATGGTCGACCACCTCAAGGCCTTTGTTCGTTCGTTCAAGTTGAAATTATTCGATCAGTGGAACAAAGTGGTTCACTTGCACTTGGACGAGATGAACATCACTTGGGACGTTTACTCCCTGTTGACACACTTTTTGAAACTACCCTTGGCCAAGGATCCTACTGGAAGTAGCGACGAAAAACGCAGGTGGATTCAGCTGACAATGGAGGATGTCCACTTTACACACGACGACATTTGCAATGAACAAGGGGGGGATTACATTGATAAAGATGAAGCGCAAAGTTTGTGTGCTGCAATAGCGGATCAAGCATTGCGCTTGAAAATTACAAGATCTGAGGGGTTTTTGACTGCCTTTTTGGACACACCGGAGATTGAACACCTTTCAGTGGACACATTGCACATTGACGAAGGACACAGGCTCTCTGCTCAACAATATGCAAAATTGGGCAAGCTGATTGCCACGACTGTTCAACTGAGAGATCTTCACCTCAGTGTAGCTGTTGCTGAAGGAGCACAAGAATTGTTTGATGGTTTAGCCAATGCTATAAAGCTGCAAAAGCTGACTCTCCATGATTGCAACTCGACTGACGGTGAAAACTCGACAGAAAACAAACAAGCGGCGGAACTCATAATTGGATGCAACAGTCCATTGATACGACTCTTGCAAAATCCGTTAAATCAATTAAAGGAATTGTGCTTGACAAAGTTGGGACTGAACGATCAACATCTCATTGCCCTATCACAGGTCTTACCAACTTGCCAGATTGAGGTGTTTGACGTTTGTAACAACTTGATTGAATCAGAGGGGATCTTTGAATTCGGCCGCCAACTTCCCAGGATGCACTCATTGAAGCATGTTCGATGTGGATCAAATCCTTGGGAAGATTCCGTAATTACAAGCAACACTTTTGGTGCAGCTCTTTTACAGGGTATCATGGAGAATACTTCCATTGAATCTATGGATAATGATACTTTGTATTATATCCGACAAAGGCGTCCTGTCTGGCATTATCTAGTTTTGAATCGAGCGGGACGACGACTCTTGGCTTCCTCGCAACCCATTCCAGATGGACTATGGCCCCTTGTATTGGAGCGTGCTGGGGATGGGAAAAGTTACAAGAGCGTTGTAATGAATGGCGGCTCGGGTATCGATGGAGAGTTGGATGACTGGATCATCAAGTTGAAGGGAACTGCAAGGTACAATGCAGTGTACTTCCTTTGCACAAGTCTCCAAAGACACTCTCCTTACTGTTCAAAGCGACAACTCCAAGAGCGGGAAATGCCCCCTTCGAAGCATCCGTGACTCGTTACCAACGACGACGAGAAATCCTTGCCTGTTGATCATGTTGCTCCAGACGAGGAAGATGTGTGTGTTCCTCGCTGGGCCCAGAATATGGAACAGCGGTTGGTTGCGTCGCTGCGTGCGGTTGAGCAAGGAGTACAACAACTCAAGAATCGAGGACTCGTGCAAGCAACGGAAAAACTCACACCAGTGATCCGGTTAGAAGATGCCCGGATCCCAGATGATTTTCCGGCAACCATAGTTGACCTCGAGCACTCCGATGAGGACAGAATTGTCGAATTGTTGCAATTCTACGGGTTGGCCGACAATGGAATATCTACTGAAAAGACGAAACGTCTCAAAAACTTTTTGGGAACCAATCTTTAAGGCACTGACTGTGAAGTGAGGTATGGTTGGTTACTGATAGGTATTTGGCTCCATGATCCAACTTTGGGCACGCAACTTTTTCTCTTCCAGCTCTGGTTGTTGTTGCTGTTGTTGCTGTTGTTGCTGTTGTTGCTGTTGTTGTTCTCCGTGCTGTTCATGGCAGATACACACATTCTAGAACAATACTCTACTTGTAGGCATTGGTGGGAATGCCATAAAGTTTCATGATCGTGATATTAGTAGAGTATTCACTGTCAACCCCTGCTGAAGTTGCCCAAACTAGTCTGCAAGGTACTAACGGTACTTCAAAGGGTACCATTGAGTGTGCACCTGGTGCGTGACAGTCGCAGGACAGACCAATGCCGACGGCCACATGCGCCAACTGTGACTTGAATGACAAATCGACTCCCACAACCATACCTATGGCGGTATCTTTTAGGCAGCCAACGACTTTTTGGTTTGTCGCGCAATCACAGTCTATATATTACCGATTGATGAGAAGGTTTTCATCAGCAAATCCCTCTACAACAAGTACTTTTTACCATGCACTTGGTACAGTGATTCCCACATTTCCCTTTTTTGCCCTGCGGTGTGTTGTTATACCAGCAGAATGTCAGTTCTCGTGTGATTTCCATTTATTTTTTTTCAATTTCTCCAGTGGTGGTCGTTGATCCACAAAAAGTCTCTACCCACTGACTTTGACAACAAAACAACAACAACAACAACATCATCATCATCATCATGGCGTCTACCAATAATAATGAATTGTCCTTTACGGTAATTGCCCCTCAAAACAACAAGAACAAACCAGTGTTTATTTTGGACGAAGACGACGCCGACGACGAGTATTTTGATAATGTTCCCATTATCATTATGGATACATCTCCTCCAATGGGCAGGACTGTTGAAAGATCATCATACTTGTCCTCCTCTTCCAGTACTACCCATCATCAGTGCTTGTTGGGTCCTGGTATGCAATCCTTTGACGATTGTAGTCAATTGCAACGTGAATTATTGAGTTTGCAAGAAAGCTTGTTTCAAGGCATGACTCATAAGGTGGTGGATGCGCAAGAACAAGTCTTGCAGTTACAACAAGAGATGGGTCGACTGAAATTAGAGTTGGAAACGACCCGTACCTTACTACTCGAAGAAAAGGAAAAGAATCAAACGTTCTTGACGGGATATCAGCATCATTACCTTACGACTACTATTGCGTGTCCTCGTCCTCCTCATCCTACTACTACTACTTCTTCCCACGATGAAACTTCTTCGTTGATGGTAGAGTTTGGTTCTTGGTCACGTCGTCGTCGAGGATTATTGATGTTTGGCAATGATTGTGGATTGACTCTCAAGGATCGTGGAGTAGTATCTCATGGAAAATGAAAACACTTTGATTCAAGCAAAAAATGGGGAAGGAACAGTTGTTGTTGTTTAGTTTGGGAACGATCATTCGTCTCGATGAGTGTAGTAATAATAAAAAATAAAAAGACGCCAACATGTTTGCATTGTGTGTTGTATCCTAGGATCGGACCCAGCCATGGGTAGAGCAGCAAACGGCCGCGCTAGTACTACTAGCTGGCCTGTGTTACAGCCACGACAAGGTTTCCATCATTGAAAGATGATCTCATACCAAGTACCAGTAGTGGCATCGTTTATTATCAAGGTGACTTACTTGTAGTCCCAGTTGTTCATGGTTGCTAGAAGCAAGCTACCTTAACCAATCAATATTAGGGATGATTTCTAGTAGGAATCAATGGAGTCAAAGCATTTACCCCTTAACTATAGAATTATCTGGGTACTTATACTACCAGTACGAGTACCTGGTCCTGTCCCCAAATCCAAACGGCGCATTTGCGATGACTCGTCACAATAGATGCAACAACGACAAAGGGTGTGAATCTGAATGCACTTCTTCTTGTCGGTCCTGTCACAGTTACTACCATTTGTATTATTTGCTTGCACTGACAAACGAAGAATGACAAGCATTCACATTGATACGATTCTCTCTCTGTTGCAAGCCCATCCCCTCCAATTGGATCGATATGACTATGGCACGGCGGGGTTTCGCTATGCGGCCACCGTCATGGGACCCGTCATGGTCCGCGTCGGTCTGGTGGCACGATTCTTGTTGGAGGACGTGGCAGGAGCATCATCCAACATGGGTGTCATGATTACGGCCAGTCACAATGATGAAAGTTATAATGGTGTCAAAATCTCCAATCCCGATGGAAGCATGATTGGACCGGAACAAGAAGCTCTCTTGGTCCAATGGGTGAATGAACGCAATTTGGATCGTTGGCAACAACAATTGGAGCAACAACAACTTGCCTTGAAACTACTTGATGGTGGTGTAACTACTCCCACTACTTCAAATACTGGCATTGGATCCTTGCATGTGGGTCGTGATACTCGATCCCATTCCTTGGAATTTGCAAATTTGTTGATTCAAGCTGCCCAAGCCATGGCGATTCCCGTCATGAATCATGGTGTTGTCACTACACCCATGTTGCATCATATTGTTCTCTACTCCAATACCAATGACGGTGGTACTGATACTGGTGATAGTGGTAGTCCAACTCCCTTGGCCTCTCGGCAGGGCTATCTACAACAATTGGCACAAGCCTATGTGGAACTGGATCAAATATTACTGCAGCAAATGAAAACCAAGACGA
The DNA here is from genome assembly GCA_019593585.1 of Nitzschia palea. NCBI lineage: Eukaryota > Bacillariophyta > Bacillariophyceae > Bacillariales > Bacillariaceae > Nitzschia > Nitzschia palea. Next base: position 2,159 of record SWEM01000737.1, on the reverse strand, counting down.
CAATGAATGCCAACACGGCTACTTCTTCTTCTACTTCCAAAGGATTGTTACCACTCCTTCAAGTCGATGGTGCTTGTGGTGTGGGATATGTTGCCATGGTAGATTTCCAAAAGGTACTCTCTCAACGGGATCTACAACAACAAGGATATGCGGGTCGTTTTCAACCACGAAATCCACCCTCTTCGGGTCCACTCAATCACAATTGTGGTTCGGAACATGTTCAAAAACAATTGCAACCACCCACCTGGTATGATGATCAAGATGATACGAATGGCAGTGCAACCGAATCCAACAACAATGATTATTGTTGCAGTGTCGATGGAGATGCCGATCGCATCGTCTTTTTTCAGGCATCACAACCATGGACCTTGTTGGATGGTGATAAAATTGCCGTCTTGATTGCTCATTTCTTTCAACACTTGCGACAAAACAACCAATTACCCCCTCATTTGACCTTGGGAGTGGTTCAAACGGCCTATGCCAATGGGGCCAGCACTACCTATCTTCAAGTAAGTCCAGTCTCAAGTGACGCAATACACACTACCGTACCGGCAGTACATCCCATCGATACATTACATTACAATGCTGCTGCCCCCTGGCATTGGATTCACGTACCTAACCCACCCCTCTTGCCTCCACTTTTCTATTAGGAAAAATTACAAATACCCGTCATTATTACCAAGACGGGCGTCAAACATTTGCATCATGCCGCCATGCAGTTTGATATTGGCATTTACTTTGAAGCCAATGGTCATGGAACCGTCTTGTTTTCACCCAACTATCATCAAGCCACGATCGATTCACCCTTGTTGCAATGGTTACCCAAACTCATCAATCCCGCCGTAGGTGATGCCTTGTCGGATTTGTTATTGGTCGATTTGTTATTACGATATTTTCATTGGACACTGCAAGATTGGAATGAACAATTATATACCGATTTACCCAGTCGACAACTCAAGGTATCGGTCCACGATCGCAGTATCATTACCTGCAATGACAATGAAACACAAGCCTTGACTCCATTGACATTGCAACCCCTTTTGGATCAAGCCATGACTACCATGCAACAGGCACAAGGTCGATGCTTTGTCCGACCCTCGGGGACGGAAAATGTGGTACGAATCTATGCTGAAGCTTCCACCCGACTCTTGGCTGATCAATTGGCTACCCAAGCCGCACAAATTGTCTATGATACTTGTCAAGGAAAGGGACCCATTCCCAAAATATAAATAACAATTAAAAATAGTACTACATTACACATACATATATATGTGTGTGTATGTTGTTGTGCTTGCGTTGCATTTCGTGTATCTGCGAGCGTAAAGAGGGAAAGAAACCTGAATGAGGCAACTATACATATGTACGCGTTTGTTGTTTCGATGGAATGATTCCGTTACGCGACCAGTTGTACTTGATCATCCTTTTTCTTGATGAATGTTTCTGATCGACTTGCATTGATTTCCAGAAACATGGCTTATTACCGGTAGTTCTGGGGAACATGGATCATTCGGAAGCTCGTTTTTGGATAATCCATTGGGAAACAGCAGTGGTAGACTATTTTGATTCCATTGGGTCATCAAGGCTATTTTTGGACCTGGATTCCATGGCACGTTACTGTGGCGCGTTAACTCAAATAGCCCCTTGGGGGACCTGTCACAACGAGGGCAACCCTAGTTTGGTAGGATTGAATCTAAGCATCCTAAATTGCACTAACTATTGTTGTCGACGAGACATTTGAAACCATAAAATCTCGAGGATTTCGGTGACAATTGTTGGTCGGCAAATCTCCAAGCATGGGGATTTTTGCATTTACCATTGGGATTTTTGCACGATAAACATGATGGAAGGCTTCTATATAAATTCGGTCGTGCTATCCATGACCTCGTATTATGACTACCATGGTCGGACGAAAACCTCCCTGGAGGTACTGCGTATAAAAAATCTTTTCTATTGACGTTTTCGTCGTTAGTGTACACACACATCTTGCCATTGAAAAAGCAAAAACCAAAAAGGTGTTGTGGAAAGCTCACTTGGGATACTCAAGCCAAAACCCCAGCCAAAAACCCAAAACAACCGCAACAACAACCTCGGCAACCCGTTGTAGAGTGGTCCATTCATTGCTGGAAAGATCCACATCTCCATTGATTCAATCATCCCAT
>SWEM01000736.1:0-13453 GCA_019593585.1 Nitzschia palea | reverse complement strand
TAAAAAACAGAGGGGACCCCAGCCGAATCCGTTAGGTGGCAAGAAAAATCTCCAGAATATGTTTTGGTGGTGCCACCAGCTGTGGCACACGCACGTTGACTATTCCATTTCACCTGGCAGAGCTTGTTTATCCCACTTGCATTTGGTCCATCCTCCAACTGAGGTGCATCCATTCCCCGTGAGCACTTGTGCAGTAATGTGCTCGTCATAGTTTTGGTAGTAGGAATCTTGCGCAAGTTTCAAGCTGGCATCCTGAAAAAGCTCTTGGTAACTGTTCCTGCAGTTTTCCTGAATTTGTTCTAAAGAATTAGCAAGGCGTGGTGCATACATTGTCTTTCCAGACTTGATCTCTATGCTTGTCCCATGAATTGTGATCCTGCTGTTTTGGGAGGAGTGAGACCTTGTTGTTGACGCTCCCGCACAATGATGATGATGATGCACCAGAACAAACCAGGAAACACAGGGACAAAAGGCAAGAGTAGAGATTGGGCAGGGCTTGAAATACCATCCTTTTCGATATTAATATATTGGGGTCTTTTGGCAGGACAAGGTTGAATTTATCATGTGAATATTGTGAGAGCAGTTTCGTTCTGATGGCTTAAGATATCACATACTCCATTCCAACTCTTGCACGAGTAATGGTCTCTGGGAGTGCGGGTATCACATTTGTTTCCCATAAACTTTGTACAGCCCCAATGGTGCAAGACTCGAGACCGTACAAGCACTATTCTTGTTCATTCACCAGCTGCCTATCAAACAATGATGATGGCGACCACAAGTCTTGAACCCCGGGCCAAGGTAGAACGAATTAACCCCCAAACCAAATTTGCAAATTTGAACTTGGTGTTGCGACAACAGAATCGCCATGGTGGCAAGTCCTGGTTATGCAAGAACCCCACTCAAGTTGATGTAGGTATGTAATATAAGTATCTTAATACATGCTATGATATGATCAGCACGAACGCGAACCGTCATATTATTGGGTTGCCCGATCTTTTTCAACTCGAGGACAATAGAAACAGCAAGTAACTGCCACAACAACCACAAATCATGACATCGGAAGCGACTACTGTCAAGAAATGCCCATTTTTGCATCCTGGGAATGGTACTACCAATAAGGATTGGTGGCCAGAACAATTAAACCTCAAGATCTTGTCCCAACACAATGAAAAGACCACGCCTATCGACTATGATTATGCGAGGGAATTTCAATCGTTGGATCTGGCATCGGTCAAGGAAGATTTGCAGAAACTCATGACTCAGTCTCAAGATTGGTGGCCGGCGGATTATGGACATTATGGACCCTTTTTCATTCGCATGGCTTGGCACGCGGTAAGATAGAGTGGAAGGAGGTTGATTTCTTTTGTGTTGTATTGCAAGAAAGGTTGGTCGCATTCTCATCCACCACTTTTCTCATTCCACGTGTGTAAAAAAATATGAAAAACAGGCGGGGACCTATCGGATTCACGATGGACGAGGTGGAGCCGGTTCGGGTCAATTGCGCTTTGCTCCATTGAATTCCTGGCCAGACAATACCAATCTCGAAAAGGCTCGACGACTCTTGTGGCCAATCAAGCAGAAATATGGGAAAAAACTGTCCTGGGCCGATTTGATCATTTTGACGGGTAATGTAGCGTTGGAAAGCATGGGATTACCCACCTTTGGATTTGCGGGAGGAAGAGAAGATGTATGGGAACCCGAAGATGATGTCAATTGGGGACAAGAAACCACTTGGTTGCAAGGCGATGTGAGATACAAAAAGAGTACTGCCGCACAACGTCGTTTGGATAACCCCTTGGGTGCGGTGCAAATGGGACTCATCTATGTAAATCCCGAGGGTGTCAACGGAAATCCGGACCCCATCGAGTCGGCCAAGGACATTCGGGAAACATTTGGACGAATGGCCATGAATGACGAGGAGACGGTGGCCTTGATTGCTGGAGGCCATACCTTTGGCAAGTGTCACGGAGCAGGAGACGCAGCCCATGTGGGAGCCGAACCGGAAGGGGCATCCATTGAACAACAAGGCCTTGGATGGCAGAACGCACTTGAGAAGGGTAAAGGCAAGGATACTATTACTTCAGGGCTTGAGGGTGCTTGGACCTATCAACCAACCAAATGGAACAACGAGTATTTTGATATTTTGTTTGGCTACGAGTGGGAATTGACTAAAAGTCCCGCTGGGGCCAATCAATGGACCCCCAAAGGGTCCAAGGGCCAAGGAAAAGTTCCCGATGCACACGATCCAACCAAACGCCATGCCCCCATGATGTTGACTACTGACTTGGCTTTACGATATGATCCAATTTACAACAAGATCTCTCGTCGCTTTCATCAAAATCCAGAACAATTCCAGGAAGCATTTGCCAAGGCGTGGTACAAGTTGACCCATCGAGACATGGGACCATATGCTCGATGCCTAGGACCAGAAGTTCCTCCACCCCAGCTGTGGCAAGATCCCATTCCTGTATTGCGCTCACCTCTCATTGATGCCATGGACCAGTCGCGCTTGAAACAAACGATTTTGGATAGCGGCATTTCCATCACTCGGCTTGCCGCAACAGCGTGGGCCTCGGCATCGACATTTCGAGCGTCCGACAAACGAGGTGGAGCCAATGGTGCTCGGATTCGACTGGCTCCTCAAAAGGACTGGCCTGTGAATGAACCAGAGGAACTTGCCAAGGCCTTGGCTGCGCTAGAAAAGATTCAACAAGACTTTAACTCAAATTCAAAATCAAGTCAGGTTTCATTGGCGGATGTCATTGTCTTGGGAGGATGTGCTGCCGTGGAAGCAGCGGCCAAGGCTGCGGGGTACGATGTACAAGTACCATTTACAGCTGGTAGAGCAGACGCCACACAAGAAATGACTGACGAAGATTCCTTCCGCGTTCTGGAACCAATTGCTGATGGCTTTCGAAATTTTATTCAACCTGGCTTAGAAGGTGTGCGTCCCGAAGAGCTTTTGATTGACAAGGCCTACTTGCTATCCTTGACTGCACCTGAAATGCTTGTACTTCTTGGTGGACTCCGAGTCCTTGGCATTGGATGCAAAATTACCAGTCCATTTACTGATCATGTTGGTGTGTTGAGCAACGATTTTTTCAAAAATCTACTGGACATGAAGACGGTTTGGAACAAGGTAGACGAAAATTTGTATGAAGGCCGTGATCGTGCCACTGGCAAGACCAAGTGGGCTGCGAGTCGGGTGGATCTTGTTGTAGGATCCCACTCCGTTCTCCGGGCATTGGCAGAAGTCCACGCATGTGTGGATTCGGAACCAACCTTTGTGCGTTTGTTTTGTCAGGCCTTTGCCAAAGTGATGAATCTCGATCGGTTCGATGTTACCGTTACAAAGCAATTATCCCGTCTCTAAAAAGCCCAAGGGGAATTGCAATCAACTCACAAAATTGACATACATTAATACTACTAACAGTATTACATAGAGAGCGATTGCTAAGATAGCATTAAGATTTGGATCGTCGAGAAGCGGCTATTCCAATAACAACAATAACCGCTGCACCCACCATTCCCATACTCTTCCACCAATCCGACAAAGACTTAGAACGGTCGGGAGACTTCATGGTTACAAACTGTTCACCATTGGGAACACGATGTTGATTGTATATTTTCAAGCAATGCTGTCCTGCCTTGGTGGCAAGTAACTCCTTCTTCAGTTCAGTCAACGGTACTGGTACTTTTTCACCGCCGACAGACCAATCACGAAGTTCGGGTGGACGGAGTATGGAGTAGGCCAGGGCAGCCAAGGTCAAATCTGCCGCTGTGAAACCAAAGGATTTGTCTTTGGTATCCAAAAGGTATTCCCCTCCAGTTTCTTCCAAACGTTTCGACCATTCGGCAAATACCTCGCGAACCGCCACCTCACTGGCATTGCTAGATTCTTGATTAATGTTCATACTTTTCATCATTCCATCCGCCAAACCTCGTTCCAAAAATTTATCAAACACCACATGCTCAATATAGGCTACGTGGTTGGGATTGGCACAACGTTGGACCAACGTCTCATGATTTTCCTTGACATTGGATAAATAATGATAATATACCAAACATCGCAGCGTGGCACCCAGGCGTTGTCCAAGATCTCGTTCCACTTGTACGACTTGGGATTGGATTTCGTCGGGATAGAGTTGCGGCAAAAATTTTTGCAAAATGGTAGTGCTATCATACATCATCTTTTGCTCGCCGTCCTCGTCTTGAAAAAGAATCATGGGAGTGGCCGACACGGTCTGTTGACTGGCCTTGAGAGTTTCAATGGCATGCAAGGCGGGTGGATGGGCATCTTCGGTATAATACCATGGATTGGTGGGATCCGCTTCCAACAGATCCAAAGCAAATCGCACCTTTTCACAAAAGAGTGATACACCAATCGAAATGAGTCGAATGTGCGATGTTTTGGTTGGACTCGGGGCCTCTCGTTGTCGGACGGTAGAAAAGGTTTCTATCAAGAATTTGGCCACGGCCAGAGGCCCGGAACTGAGTCTCTTGGGGTCGATCGGTTTCAGATTTTCGACAGGCAACAATGGAGACAACATGATGGATCGTATTGATGAATATGATGATGGATTATGCCCACCTTTCTTGTCGTTTCTTCCTGGCGACGAATCCACTATTGACATTAAACAACGAACAACGATACTGGAGGAGAACACGGAAAAATAAATAAAAAATGATCTTGGAAGCTCATTCATTTGGGTCCATCTGGTCCAATTCCATTGCGTCACACTGTTGGATTGCATGCTACCGGCAGTAGTAAAGATGCTAACTCAGTAAAGCTCAACAATCAACAATAGAACAAGTCTGAAGGAAAGTATTTGACTTATTGCCACCTCGGTGGTAGACACAGGAAAGGTCAACGAAGAACGCTTCTTCATCACCTTTCGATTTCCTTACTTCTACGGTAGTACGTCTCATGCAATCCGTCCACAATAGCATGTCGTCATGACAGAGTCCAATGATGGTGGATTGGCGAACATGACGTTCGTCCATTTCACCTCTATGATGAGGATTTTCATGTGTCGGGGGACAAATGACACTCATGTTATCAAGAGGAAACGTGTCACGCATTTATCTACAGACAAACAACTATCATTGTAATCAAGGTCGTGCCGCTTTGCAATTTCCTCTCCAGAATCATTGGCAAACATGACAAGAATTTACCTCAAAATATATTTTATTGGCGATGAAGAGCTTTTTCATCCACTAGCAAAAGATGTAAGAACATAGTTGTTGAGATTAACGGTAACACCACGACGAGCGCTGACCAGAACCATGCCTATTTTTCCTGGACTCGCAAAATGACTTGGAACGGTCAGCGTACTTCATGGTAACAAACTCTTTACCATTAGGTACTCGATGTTGCTTGTATATTTTCAAGACATGCTGTCCTGCTTTGGTGGCAAGTAACTCATTCGTCAGTTCCGTCAATGCTGGTGGTACTCGTTCACTATTGAAACCCCAGTTACGAAGTTCGGGTGGATGGAGTATGGGATAAGAAAGGGCAGCCAAGGTCAAGTCCGCGGCCGTGAAACCAAAGGATTTATCTTTGGTATCCAAAAGATATTCCTCTCCGGTTTCTTCCAGACGTTGGGACCATTCTTCAAATACCTTGCGCACGGTCACTTCACTTGTAGCACTTAATTCTTTGTTGATGTTCATACTTTCCATGATTCCATCGGCCAAACCTCGTTCCAAAAACTTGTCAAACACGAAACTTTCAATTTTGGCAACCTTGTTGGGATCGGCACAAACCTTGACCAACGCATCATGATACGTTTTGGGATTGGACAAGAGATGATAATTATAGAAACATCGCAGGGTGGCTCCAAGGCGTTGGCCGAGATCTCGTTCCACCTGTTCCACCTCGTCTCGGATTTCGGGTGGGTATAATTGTGGCATGAATTTCTTGAGAATTTTGGTACTGTCATGCATCATGATTGATTGGCCATTTTCTTCAAAAAGAATCATGGGGGTTATCGAAACCTTTTTTCCACTAGCCTTCAGAGTTTCATAGGCATGGAACGGAGGTGGATGGGCATCTTCGGTATAATACCAGGGATTATCGTTATTCGCCTCGATATGATCAAGAACAAATCGTACCTTTTCACAAAAGTGCGAAGCAGAAATGGTAATGAGTCGAATGTGAGAGGTCTTGATGGTTGGATTGGGTGAGTCTCGTTGTCGAACGGTAGAAAAATTCTTGATCAAGAACTTGGCAACGGCCAGAGGTCCTGAACTTATCCTTTTGGAATCAACCGTCTCTGCGTTTTCCACTGGCAAGCGAGGAGGTGACATGAGAAGAATGGCCGAGGTTCTTGGTCCTAAAACTGTTTGCTTGCTCCAATGGTGGAAAAAGTGAGCAAGAACTTTGGTTGTTTCTTGTGGCTTCCCGATGCTTCATCCGCGAATCGACGTACCAGCTGTAATGATATTATGCGTTTTTTAATCAGTACCTGGTACCTGTATAGTGCAATTTTATCAAAGTGCGTGATGTTGCGTGCTCGGCAAATGGCAATGGCGGTTGCGGAACCATCTTCGCCTTTCGGTTTTGGTGAGTTGATGTGAAATCGTATCTTTCTTCTCTCATATATGCCCGGTATCTTGAGAGGACCTATTTTAGTCTTTGGTTGGCGTCCGCAAACTCCTATTCACAGTGCAGTTCGTCAAGCATGGCAATGCCGATAGAATCTATCAACAAAGTTGTTTCTTTTTTTTTTGCACATCCACTCTTTTCAAGGCCATGGCATCTTGGCCTAACAATGGAAAGTGTCTGAAGGGAGTAGTGCCACCGATTGTGACTCCCCTGCTTGGCATGGACCAAATCGACGACAAGGGAACGCGACGCTTGTTGGAGCACATTTTACAGTCCAAGGTTGCTGGTATTTTTATTTTGGGTACCACGGGGGAGTTTGCATCGCTGAGTCTATCGCTCCGATGTGATTTTATCCGACTGTGTTGCAGTATCGTCCAGGACCGAGTACCAGTCCTGGTCGGCATTAGTGATTCGGCATGGGCCACCACAATGGAATTGGCACGAGTTTCCAAAGAGGCTGGCGCTACGGCAGTGGTCTTGACGACCCCCTATTATTTTCCCATGGAGCAATCAGAGGTCGTGCGGTATGTGGAGCAAGTTTTGGAGGAGGTAGAACTACCAGTCATGATGTATAACATGCCCGGCCTGACCAAAGTTTGGTTGGAAGTGGAAACCCTTGGCAAGCTTGCGAGGAATCCTAAAATTGTTGGGATCAAGGATAGCAGTGGTGATCTAGATTACTTTGCCAAAATTTGCCAACTCAAACAAGTGCGGCCGGACTGGAGCATCTTTATTGGGCCAGAACACTTGGTGGCCAAAGCAGTTGCCCTTGGGGCAGATGGAGGCGTCAACGGGGGTGCCAACGTGTTTCCTGAATTATTTGTCGCGGCATGCGATGCTGCCTTGAACGGAGATGAAGAGGAATGCCATAAAAAAATGCTTCAAGTCAATAGATTCCAGGCTATCTACCAAGTGGGTGCACCAGGTTTCCGATTTATCACTGCCACAAAGGGTGCCTTGTCACACCTTGGGATTTGTAACGACTTGGTAGTTCCACCATTGCTTCCTTTGACAGAAGATGAAAAGAAAGAAATAAGTAGAATTCTATCTGAAATTTGCAGTCTATAAGGAGTGACCAGGGCCGGGTTCCATACCATCCTACAATATGCGGAGGCATTCCAATTCGAACCAGAAAATTGGCACTGCAATTTATAGCTATCCCTACACTGCAACATGACAAAGCAAGTGGTCCAACTATCAATTGTTGCTGCGGACTTAAGATGTTTTCATGGTAGATTGGAAAAAATAGTTACATGAGTGATCTGCTGTACCAAGTACCAACGTTAGTACAACACTGTAGCTACATGAACAGACTCACTCGACCGAAATCATGCTGCGTTCCAGCGAATTTCCTGGTACATGGTACCTGGTACTGTACCAGGTAGTCAACATGGGTACCTGGTACCTGGTACCAGGTAGGAATTCTACCTGGTACAGAGGAATGCGCAAAACGCGAAGCTTCACAAGACGCAATTTTTTGGGAATCTGCATTGCATTCGCAAATCTTTCGATCTTTGACTTCAAACATGGGTATTGCCAACATCATCTTTCGCCTTGTGTTTGCGCGCTTGATTCCGTTGCTTGTTGTCAGCGCTGCAATATTGATCGGATGGTTGAACCTCGCGCCAATTCCGGAAGGGAGACTTTTTGCAACGTTTATTCCCATTCTCAATGGCGTCTGGCCACCTACGCTTGTCGGGCATGGAAAAATGTCTGGAACTCCGCCAGTACCATTCGATTTGACGCCCCAGCCGCGTCCTGAGAATGAAATGTTCTTGGAGCTGCCCGGAGGATATCAAATGCCCCAAAGCGGCATTGGAATGTGTTGCCGACCCAGCGCGTATGATGATGTTTTGGTTGAACGAACCATTCTATGGTATCTTTTGCAAGGTGGTCGTCACATCGATACAGCACATGTCTACTTCAACCACAAAGCCATTGGCAAGGGAATCAAGGAAGCCATTCGTCGAGGTGTTCCACGTGAAGAAATTTTTGTCACCACAAAGATCTTCCCAGCATACTATGGGCGAAATTTTACCACGGATTTAGTACCATCCTTCTTGGATGAGCTTGGCTTGGAATATATCGACCTGATTCTCATGCACTCGCCCATCCGCGTCCCAGGTCTTCATTTTATGTCGCAGGATTGCAGTCAACGAAGTCTCTCCCGATATGACTGCATCAAAGAAACGTACCAGACCTTGTCGGAACTCAGTGGTCGGGGACTTGTCCACAACATCGGTATCAGCAACTTTCCCACAAAAGTTATCAAGGAGATCCAATCGTTGGACAATGTGGCACCCATCGCCAACAATCAAATTAATTTCAATCCATGGATTCATGATTCATGGCTGGAGACAGTAGCGTATTGCAAGGAAAATGGCATTACCATTACTGGTTATTTTACATTGGGTGGTAATATGCATCAACACGAAACCAATACCATCACTGTCTTGAACAATCTGTCACAAAAGTATGGGAGAAGTGTAGCGCAGATAATGTTGCGTTGGGCGGTACAAATGGGAACGGTGGTTATCCCTGGCACTGGAAACCCCAAGCACATGAAGGAAAATCTTGAAATTTATGACTTTAATCTTACGGAGGAAGATATGGAGGCTATAGCAACTCTGCGCACAGACGAAGAAGTAAAGAAATTCACTGGCAGTCAAGTGAGTACCACCATGTTGCAGTAGGCAACAACGGTGGTGGATGGGCATTTTCGGTATGGTACCAAGGACAATCCTTATTGGATTCTACGTGATCAAGAACAAATCGTACCTTTTCAAAATAATGTGACGCAGGAATGGAAATGGGTCGAATTGGGGGAGGAGGGGTGCCAAATTGCAAGCTACTAGTATAGCTTTCCCTACAGTGCGACATGGCAACTCAAGTGGTCAAAGTATCAGTGGTTACAGCCGAACAAGACGTTTTCATAATAGATTGAATTCAATAGTCAGGTAGTTACGCAAAACAAGGACCACCGGTACAAGTACTACCAAGCATATATACATATATACGTATTCATGTTTCGACTCGCTCGACCGAGGTCCTACGGCGTTTCTAGCGAATTCCTAGGATGCGCCAAGAATCTTCGAGTCCTCGTGGGTCCATGGTAGTGCATTTTTGACCCACATCATCAACATTGGATACACATTGCATTCTATATATCTGAATTCCAATATGGGTATTGCTAACATCATCTTTCGCCTTGTGTTTGCGCGCTTGATTCCGTTGCTTGTTGTCAGCGCTGCAATATTGATCGGATGGTTGAACCTCTCGCCACTTCCCGAAGGGAAATTTTTTGCAACGTTTATTCCGATTGTTAAAGGCTTCTGGCCACCTACGATTGTCGGGCATGGAAAAATGGCTGGAACTCCGCCAGTACCATTCGACATGATGCCCCAACCGCGTCCTGAGAATGAAATGTTCTTGGAGCTGCCCGGAGGATATCAAATGCCCCAAAGCGGCATTGGAATGTGTTGCCGACCAAGCGCGTACGATGATGTTTTGGTCGAAAGAACCATTCTATGGTATCTCTTGCAAGGTGGTCGTCACATCGATACAGCACACCTCTACCTCAACCACAAAGCCATTGGCAAGGGGATCAAGGAAGCTATTCGTCGAGGCGTTCCACGTGATGAAATTTTTGTCACCACAAAGATCTGGCCAGCATACTATGGGCGAAATTTTACCATGGATATTGTACCAACCTTCTTGGACGAGCTTGGCTTGGAGTATGTTGACCTGATTCTCATGCACTCGCCTACTAGGGTCCCAGGCCTTCACCTTCAATTTATGTCACAAGATTGCCGTCAACGAAGTCTCTCGAGACATGACTGCATCAAAGAAACGTACCAGACCTTGTCGGAACTTCGTGAGCGAGGAGTGGTCCGCAACATCGGTGTCAGCAATTTTGCAACCAAAACTATAAAGGAGATCCAATCGTTGGACAATGTGGCACCCATCGCCAACAATCAAATTAATTTCAATCCATGGATTCATGATTCATGGCTGGAGACCATGGAGTATTGCAAGGAAAATGGCATTGCCATTACCGGTTATTTTACTTTGGGCGGTGGTTTACAGCAACACGAAACCAATACGATCGCCGTCTTGACCAATCTTTCCCAAAAGTATGGGAGAAGTGTAGCGCAGATAATGTTGCGTTGGGCGGTGCAAATGGGAACAGTTGTTATCCCAGGGACTGGAAACCCCAAGCACATGAGGGAAAATCTTGAATTTTACGACTTTAATCTTTCACAGGAGGATATGGAGACTATAGCGAATCTTCGCACAGACGAAGAAGTCAAGAGATTCGCCGACACTCAAGCCAGTACCAGCATGTGGCAGTAGACAAGAGCTTTCCCAGGTTCACCGTCATTCGGACGACCACCAAAAGTTGGGACGATTGTGTTATTACAAGTATAAAGGTAGACGACAGGATGTTTGCGCTGCATATGTCACAAGAATAAACTTACACGACATATGATTGTACTATTTTTATTTTGGTTGTTCCTTTCTTGTCAAGGAATGCTAGCATACTTGTCAATCTATCAATGTCAGTTCAGCCACGGGTTGATTACGCCGCTGGTGCTGCCTTTTCATGGGACATTATTCGAGATGCGGTACGGAAAAAGCCATCTATGTCTGCCGAGCATGGAAGAATGGGTTGATCCATGATATTGGCACGTCCAGGCGTGGTGGTTTGACAGATCAAACACATGAGAGTGCTGAGTGCCAAAGTGAAGTACTGTTGTGCCTTTTCTGATTCGCTCAATTGCTCAAGGGCCATGCCAAGATTGTTGGTTGTAGCCAGATCAAAGATTGAAGCATCCTTGACTTGGTGTTGTTGTTGTTCTTGCTCTTGTTGGTGGTGGGTTTCGTCGGAAATGAGAGTGATACAAATCTCGTATAACCGGGTCGCCTTGGCAAGAAGTCCTCTGGACCTTTTGCGTAGTTCCTCGGTAGATTGATCTTGAGCAAGAAGATGATGGACCAGAGCCAAGTTAAACGTTGCAGCACAGCTCAGGAACATGCAAAAATTTGGAACACCACATGTCAAGATGACATGGGAATCGTAGAATTCGGATGGTATTCTGATGGGCTTGGAATACAAAAATCCTAGGTCACCTTCATGCGGGTTAGCTGGATGTTGACTCTCTTGTGGTGGCAGTGTCGATCCGTATTTCCTACTACCAATCTGGTGGGGTCCAGACGGCGTTGTGCCAGTTGTTTGGTCGTTGCCTGTATTGTGGTTAGTCGAAGAATAGGAAGAGGGTCTTGAAGTGCTGGTGCCGGGGCACCGAGGAATGGCTTCATTGCCATGCATCGCTTGGGTGATCATGCAGCGTTCGAGTAAAGCTTGCACGATCTTGGCTGATGACGTCGGTACGTAATTTCCATCGTCAAGGCTGCCGATCATCTTTTGACAAGTTCGAAGGACTGTAGTCAATGCCGATGTCGCTTTCGCTTGGTGCGCCGTGTTGTATTGGTCATCACACATAATCGCAGCTGCGTCATTGTGCAGAGAGATCGCATCTTTTAAGGCATCTATTGTGCTCGAGTCAACGATAAGGTCCGTCGTGTTCATGGCTTGTGATAGACACTGTGCTCTTGAATTTATGGGAACTGCATATAAAGTGGAGGGACGGCGGGAGAGGCCTTTTTTGTTTGTCGGAATAATGGTCCAAAGTGAATTTTGGACAATTCGTGGTCCAATTCGACTTTGGGCTGGAGGCATATAATTCTTCGTTTTTGGCATTGAAGAATTCTATCCCAGTACATGGAACATTCGAAATCGCGTGTAGGTTGAAGTGTTGCCCTATATGCCCAGGAGAGGAATAATGTGACGCAGAAAAGAGAAATGAGGACCAAGTATAGATCAGGTGCGAAAACTGAGAACGATCTGGGAGATGAAAACTGCACCGTTTGCGTCAGCTTCTGTTTCCAGGATTTATCTATAATTACAAATGTTTATTGATGTGTCAGAATCCAAGATTCGCAAATTGCAATTGGGACTTCGACCTCGCTGTGCCACTCCAACATTCAATGGTGGATCGTAATCTCATCTTTGACGAATCATTGATCTCACTGTTTGAAAGGGCATATCAAGCCCACCTCTCGTTCCACCACCATACATCCATCACTCTGTCTCGTGTGTCTTTGAGTGATGACGACCATGGAGGAGTCCAACTATACTTTTTTTATCCAATGTCTCAAAGTGCCACCAACAAAGGGTGGTTCCGGCATCACCAAGGTACAATAGTACCAGGCTAAACACATTATTACCGCGAGTACTTGTACCGGTGGTGCTAGAGCGGTAGCCAGTTTCGTCTCTCGGCGAAAATGAGAAAGGAGAAAGGATGTCCTACCTTCTTTTTACCTTGTACTTGATCCGTCCGCAAAGAAAGGCTTTTCCCACTTCACGAGTACATACCAAGTACCAGGTACGTGGAGCGATACCTGGTACCACGTACGCTACAGTAGTACCGGTAGTACGGTTTCCTGTGCTCCAATGAGTCGACGAACGGGACTGCAGAGTAGAATCTAGTGAGTCGACTAACGGATGTGTGAGCGGCTTGTACAAGTACTCGAGCATTTCACACACAGGAACAATTGTCAAGAATTTTGTCATACCCATTCACAGTCAATCGAAATATCATGGGTGCAAGTCACACAACCTTGGCATCTACGAGTGTGGGTGGGGATGAAGGGCTTCTACCAGAGCTTGACGGTGGTGCCGCGGTGACAAGCGCCGAGGCGAACAAGAATGCACCTAGTAGCAATAATGACATGACCGCCTACGCATTGGATCAACCGTTGTTTCCTGGTTCGGGACGTATGATG
>SWEM01000735.1:0-13470 GCA_019593585.1 Nitzschia palea | reverse complement strand
GGACTTTACTGACTGTGGTCTGGCATTCATTACGTTGCTCGTCGACTGACAGACACGTCTGATTGTCATTTTGTACTGAGTTTACGTGTCCTACGATAACCAGGTTGGGAGTTTTGCCAGCCATACCGTCTGGGATCATGTCATGTGTCTCGATATATTTAGCCGCGCCATCAAGAGCGCCGTGGCTTCGATTGTCCATAAAATTTCAAAATGGCACTCATCATCGGCAGCGTCGTGGGGTCGCATTGTCGTGCTGCATAGTGGTGTTGTATCCCTCCTGCACCTCTACCTCACTGACAAAGTCATTTGTGTCGTGTTTGTTTCCCTGTGGCCTTGATTCATCATATATTTTTCTGATTTCCATTGATGTGTGGCTGTGTTGGTGGAGGACGTTTTTACGTGCCTCGTATCTGTAAGTTTTTATGTAATGCCGATGATTTTGTTTGATTCCATATCCTTTCTCACCACTTGTAATCCTCTCTTTATAGGTAGTAATGAATATATCAGCATGGTTACGAATATCCAGTTGTGTTGGTCGTGTCCGATTTGATATTTTTCCATCGTCGGTCGACCTTGTCATCATCACCGTATCGGTCGGTCCAGGGCATCACGAATCACCATTTGCAACAATGCTGAGGCAACAACTTTGGCCTCAATCAAGTCACTGTTAGCTACGGGAAAGTGGCAAAGACAGGTGCTACTATTTTTGTCTCATTGTGTAACTTTTATTAGATTGATGGTTTTTTTACTTTGTGTTTGTATATCAATGAGACATTCTTTTTGTAGATTGCACTAGCGGTACATCTCAATCAATGATTCATATTCTGTTGAGTGTTAGTCATTAAAGAAAGTTGAATAACCGAGTATATTGGCCAACTACCCTTTTACGCTGGCCTCAAGCAGTAAAGAGTAGATGGGAAAGTACTTGTACTCCGGCAGAGTGGACCTTTCCCGACATCGGAAACTTTCCGGAGTATGTGTATTCGTTATATGACGTTATTAGTCGTCTAAGTAAGTGTGTTGTATAGGTGGTAAGACCCGCCTTCCTCTATTACACGACGTATCGCGTGGTTCGTAATTTGGTTCGTAAAGTTTTGGTTCGTAAAGAGTGATTCTCCGGGCTGGTTCCTAAGTACCCGGTACTTGTACCATGTACCAGGTACAACGGTAGGCACCTGGTACCTTGGACCTGGTACTACAATTCTGTTCGTGGCACCTGGTACACAGTGCTGCACCCATAGAAGGTACACGTTCCGCGAAGAAGTTTCCTCAATTCCACTACAATTTTTTGATGACAAGGTCATCACTACACCAAACAAACAAAATGAGGCAGATATTCTTCAGTTTGTCTGAAAAGCTCCGCATTCTTGCAGCTACAACTCAATGTTTAGAACAAGAAGGGGAGTCACTCCGGTCAGTTGATTACGGGTGGTGCAATCTAGCACCAGGACCACCACTCTCTGACAGCCCTCGTACTTGGTGGTATAGTTTTGCATGGCTTTGTTCTGCGCCAAAGACAACACTTGTGGCTGGGAGCCATTCCTACTAGTAGTACCAAGAAGTTCCCTAACACTCTCCACCATCATCGGAGACCTGGTTTGGGAATTTTTTTCGGACACACAAACAGCTCCAGTATAAGTTTTGCCTTAGATGACAGAGTCATCAATGGTTTTGGGACATGGCGAACCCCTCCATTTATCAGTGAATCTGCAAATTTTTACAAACAGCTCCGCGATAAGTGTTATACAATATGATTCCCCTGTTAAGTGTTATTGAAGTCGGCGAACCTCTACGTTGACGGCCAAATCAGCTGATTCTCCATAAATACTTATTGGAAGAGTTCTACTTTACCAGGCATTCAGAAATCTATCAGTGATTCCCAAAATCAGTTTCTGTTTCAGAAAATTGGTTTTGGTTTCCCAAAATTAGTTTCCGTAGTTGATAATGGGTTTTGATGTCGCTGGCGGAGTATTGGTTTCACACTATCAACTGTTGTTTACAGAATGCATGTATTTTTACAATAATCAAAGTAGCACATCCACAAGGTAGAAAAGGATCAGTTGTCCCTGTTACATTTCGCATACAATATCACATTTAAACTTGAAAATGCTGATATTGTCATTGAATCAATCCAGATCTAGTATTGCCGTACTGATTTTTTCAGTTCTATGTATTACACTTGCTCCACCATTCCGGCACAATCTGCGAGGAGTTGGTTCACATCGCTTTCCATGTCTCGAACGATCGATGTGACTTGCGGCATTGGAATGTCAATGACGGGAATCTTGGGAGCCAACAAGTGTTTGTTCCAGATGTCCTTGTACATTTGCTCCCAACTCTGCCGCATCCCCAACTGTTCTTCTCGTTTCATCTCTTCATTAGCCTTGGAAAAGTAAGTCACCTTGGAGTCTGAGAATCTTGTTTGATTTTCAATTGATTTACGACGTTTTTTTTCACTGGGCCTTCACTGTCCTCTTCGTATGCGTCTTTGAATAGTCGCAGTTTCTTTTTGGCATCTGCAACTGCCACTTTGTACATTGGATCATTGTCAGGCAATGAATTTTTTACCGCTCGTGTTTTTGTAATTATTTCTCTGAATGACTCGAGGACATGCTTGTGCTGTCCCCTAGCCTTTTCGATAGTACTCTTGATGTCTTTTCGCTGTTGGTGTCTAATTGCGTTGAACCGTTCGTGATCGCTATTCCTGTACACCAGGAAAAACTTCTTTTCAACACATTCTTCCGGAGAACTGTCTTCTGCCAGGTTTGGACTTTTTGTTAGTACCGACCGATCAACACTGCTACTAGCAGAACAGTAACTGTCAGTGTCATCATCAAACTCCAGAACTTCTTCTCTTGAAACAGTCTTCTCTCCATAGTCAATCTCACAGTTCTTGAATGGGAACTTTGTCAAGTCTTTATGGGTACAGACAAGAGTTCTTGGGAGTTCTGTGTAAATTTCTTCATCATATTCTATCTGGAATGCCTCCACATCACTATCTTCCACCTCATTTACATCCGACAATTGCTGGAAGATCCACTTGAAGTAGTTCTCTCGGACGGTAGTCCTGACGTGGGCCTCAAAGATTGCCGGACCAAAACGCTTATCATTTTGACCCTTATTTTCTTTGAGCGCCTTTTTCCAAAGGTCCCTGTTATGTCTACCTGCTCTAACGAATACATCAAAGAAGAGAAAATATCTTTTCGGAAACATTTTTCTGTCTTCAAACGTTTCCAGGGCTGGAAACGGAACTTTTTTCACAGCACAATCGTGTACTAGTTCTTTGGTGACAGTACCGGACAACGATCACCGAAAGTAAGTGAGCTTCACTTACGAACTTTAACATGTACAAGTCTCATGCAAACTTACTTTTAAAGCTTTCCGAGATACCAGCGTAAACAGCTGACTTTTCATTACTCAAGGCTTTTCGAATGTTATACTTCCCCTTAGTTTGTAGTGCCTCCTTCCACAAGAATTTCAAGTATTGTTTCTTGTCTTCTTGTGTACTTTCAACCAATTCTATGTTCGATATTTTCTCTTTGTCTCGTAGGAAGACATGAGTAAAGATTTGGCAAGCCTTACCATTTTCTCCCATGATTTCGTCGTTTGGATTCGTTCCCGATCCTCGTGCGTCGTGAATCATCGCATAGAAAAGTGTATCACGAACAAACTTACACAAGGCCTCCATATCATTTCGAACACCATGTCTGTTGTTCACTGCTCTGAAATATTTGTTCTGGGACGATGAATCTTGCTGATCAGTTTGGTTATCTTGTTGTCGTTGTCCAGTCATGATATCAAAGTTTTGGGATAAACATTTGTGTTCTTGCTGCTTCCTCATGCTGCTTGGGTTTTCAATTGTGATTTTGGGTCCCGTAGCCTGCGCCAGGACCTCTCGTGTCGTCCGCCATGTCTTTTTATATAACAACCGATGAACTGTTTAAATTTGAAATTACCAACACTTAATCACGTTTTGGCGGGGTACCATTTTTCTTGAGGTTGTGTGTGAATATCCCCTATCATACTGACTGGAAAACCTGGCGCATCCAGAATTGTTATGTGTGCTATCTACTGCGATGTCATTGGGAAAATACCGAGAACTCAGAGAAACAAAATTGGTTTCTGATTTTGCAAAATTTGTTAGTAGTACACAAAACGTGTTTTGCATGACGGCATCGGAAAGGACTGAAGCTTACAATGGGTTATTGCAACAAACGCCGCAGATCCAAAAGAAGGAGGACAAGGACTTTGAGTGCAATTCAAAGTTTCATCAAGCCCCAGTTTGATATGTCCTCTTGTGACAATTCTTCTGTCGACATTTTGTGTCCAAGTACCTCAAACCCAAACTTCAATAGTCCCAACTCAAATCATAGTCCTGAGGTTGGTAATCTGCAGATGGTTCCGACCAGTATTTATCTTGATGACGTCATAATCAGTAAGTTGGAACACCAGAATCTGAATAGCACCATGGAGATAGATGACCACGATGCCGAGCAGGTATCCACCATTGACCTCGACAACATTGATTTCGATTTTCCGGATCAAGACTTCGACGAAATGACGAATGAAGATGATGATGTCACCATTCAATCATCCTCATCTTCCTCATGCAATAGCAATGTCCATGATTACCCTTGCCATGATTTCTCTGATTCCCCGTACCACAGTTTTAATCGAATCACTCCCGAGGAAACTGCTTCATACCAAATCATGTCTCTTCTTGACGCTGCCGGGGCCCCCCGTAACTGCTATAACCGTCTATTAGCACTTTTGAAGAAGTTGACCAAAAAAGAAGGATTCGATGTACGTAAAGCCATCAATCGTGAAACATTGATGAGAAGACTTGAAGGAAAGTTTAAAGCCCGTCCACAAATCCAAAGTTCAATTGTCCACCAACAGGAAGTGTTTCGGTTTAAATTCAATGACATGTTGCAAGATCTCATCAACAGTTCAAGTCAACACTTGCACCAGATAACGCCGAATTCTGATCGAAATAACATTTCAGTTGTACCACCCAGATCGGAGCACGAGTTATGGAACACACCCTGGATGAGAAATACTTTTAGGCAAGAAGAATATAGTGATTTTGATGCCAACAAGGACCTCATGTTACCCATAATCTTGTACATGGACAAGACTGGTACTGACGTCAATCAAAGATATAGCCTCGAACCTGTTCTCTTCAGTGTTGCAGCACTCCCTCGACAAAAGAGGGAAAGTCGACATTCCTGGCGTCATTTGGGATTCGTTCCGCAAAAATCTAGTCACGTCGAGGAAGACTCCCCATCTTCTCTTCAAACATATCACGACTGTCTTGCATATTTATTGGAAGGATTATTAGAATCACAAAAAAATCCACCAATACTTACTGTCCGCTTGAAGCAAGGTGACGTTGTCCGACGTCGAGCCTTTTTACCGTTGATGATAGTCATGGGTGACCAATTGTCCCAAGACACCTTATGCGGTCGTTTGAAATCCAATTCAGGAGGAGCTGGTCGAGTTCATCGAAGCTGTATGTGTTCATACCTCACCATTGATGACCCTTATCATGAATGTCAGAAGCTTGACTTAACAACGTTGAACTTATTGACAGCATACGCAACGACATCTGAAGAAGACATTGATTCCAAGGTAAGAGACCATGTAACCACTCATTCGTCCAACGCCACATCTCGACGCATTACGAAGTCATTTTTGATGAAACAACGTACCATGTATCGCACAATACTCCACCACCCGTTCTGTGTTCACCCAATTAGAAATGCTTTTGCGGCGATCAACTTTGGTGGCTGGACTGGCGGGATTCATGATGCTACGGTCGATGACTTCATGCATAGTGTGGAGGGAGGAATGATATCCTACTTAACTGAAGCAGTATACGATGGACTGACAAAGAAAGAGAAGGAACTTGTGGAAGATTCGACACGACCGTTGTTACATGACCAACGTTGTTCTGTCGTCTCCAACTATCCAAGATGGCGATTGCAACCTGGCTTCACCCGTCAAACACTGATGACAACAGGCGAGCGAGTCGGTAGCGTTATGGCACTATGTCTTTCGTTGCAAGATCCCACAATTCGTGAAACCATTCGTGTAGGTCATAGTCGACAAATTCAGAAGTACCTTGATTTATCGATTGATGCGTCAACAAAGATGGATAAAAAATATAACGACTCTGATGAAAACACTGTCGGAACAAACAAGAAGAAACGTACCCCTGTCCCACCACGCCCCCCCATTGAGTTTTACCTAAATCAACACATGCACATGTTGGAAGACAAGTGCATTCAACATACACTTGAACACATGATTCGACATGGATTCAGTGTAGATATGTTGGATGACTTGGATGATTTTCAATTAAATCAACTTCTCTGGGAATGCAGCGATATTTTCAAGAACGTTCGTTATCCACAGAGCTACCCATCGGAACAAACTGAAGGCCTTTATACAGACTTGGGATCACGTTATGTGATCCCGAAAGAACAGTTCAAGCGCGTGAAATATGCACTCCAAACAGAGCCTTCCAAACTCTTAGAGAAACGTCGTCATCGTAGAGTAGAAGGCACAGTCGGCAAGCATCTACAGAAAAAACCGAACAAGAAAGGCGAAGGCTCATCAGCGGCTGTCCTCACTGAGAACATGAGTACCTTGGTCATTTTCTTGGAATATGTCCTTTGTTACCACGCCTTTTGTAGATACTCTTGGTCCCTTCCTCCATTCCTACAACAAAGTTATGAAAACATACAGGCTGGGAATCGCTTTGTTGTTTGAATATTACCAAAAGTTGATATACCGAGGTAATACAACCATTGATTCTCGATTCCCTAAAATCCACGCACAATGTCGGGTTGGAGAGACCACGGCAGAGTTGAATACCGTCATGAACTTTTGTTGCGAGACTGGCGAATGTCTTTTGAAGACAGAAGCAAAGGGTATCTCCCGGACAGCCCAACAACGTGGCAATACAACATTCCTTATACAAACGATGTCCAGACTTCAAGAAAGATTGGTGTTGGATTGTTTTGCAACATACGTTGATAACAAAAAGAAAGTGGCCGAACACCCAGTCCCTGAGCCAGTAGATTGTGTAGCCCGAAATGCACCGCATTTCATCTACGACGTCGACTTAGAACAGATCAGTTCCATATCCCGCAAGTATGTGCCATCGCCTGCAAACACCAAATCCGGTAACCTGGCCATTGAGGTGACTGAGGCATTGAAAAAGCACGAACCATCCATGAAGAAGTTCGAAATTTACAACGAGGTTGTACTTCGTGACAATTCTCGCCTTCGCGCATCTCCCAACTACTCCAAATCCGGCCCTTGGTATGACTATGTCAATGTTTCTTGGGCAATGAAAGGCGATGGAGCGCAGGGAACATATCTCCTTCCAGCAAGGTGTCTGTGTTTCTTCCTTAAACATTACAAAAAACCACGTTCATTTGAAATCATGGCCCTCATCCACACAGTTGACGAGTCGTCCGTCGGAAAATGTCCCGGTCGTTCTGACACTCTTCTCACGAAGAACTATAAAATGGAATACAACAAAAAGGGCGAACCAGTCACGCATGTTGTATCGGTTTCAACACTCGATTCATGTATCCGTTGCTTTCCCCATATCCCAAGCAAACAACTCTTCCACACAGATTGTCGTTGGATTACCTATTTGCTTCCCCGCAACCACTGGGCGTACATGTGGATGGCTTTGAATGATGCCTTAATTGAATCGAATTCAGAAAAGAGGATACAACAACGACAGGGCAAATTGGTTTCCTTGAGTGGCACACAATGGTTACAATCTGTCCGTGAAAGATATCAGAAGTATCTTATCGCTACTTGTAGCGATGACGTATCATGAGACGTGTGGATGGCTATCAAGGATGCCCTGGAAGATTCCAATTCGACCCTAAAAGTAAAGCAGCGAAAAGGTACATTGAATTCGGTGTGCAGTAATCTGTGGTTAGCACATGTTCGTGAGATCTACAACAAGTATCTTCATGCGACATGCCGGGAGGATTTGAACGATTGAAGTAATAAGCTTACCTCTTTTCCTAGAGTGCATATACATGTTCACTATTTCTTGTTGACAGCCAGCCAGCATCATAGCCCGATCATGAATTTCCATCAAATGGATGGAAAATGAAAAGGTCACGTGGAAAGCCTTTGGGCTTGCTTGGTATTATTGTCGCGTGGTAACATTGATTAGCCGGAAAGGATAGGATTGACCCACATTTGTTCACGTAAACCAGCGTAACCAGGCCTTCACCCCGCATATGCTTCTTTGCTTGAATATCAAAATCACATAAGAATCCATCAACAAGTTGACGGTCGCGGTTGGATAATCTCTCTTTCCACTCATTGAAAAGACATAAGGAATCTGGATCTTGTACCGGATTGTATTCATTTGATAATGATATCACCGTAAAGAAGGATGTTGCTCCAAGTGGTACAAACCAAGCTGTATGCACGAATGGTTTGTCTAAGTGACCTGGAAAAAATGTGATCTCGTTGTTATTTGACTCCGAATCCTGGTGGTAGCATGCGGCTGCCATCGCCGATGGCCCTTGACACCTTGATATTGGAAGAGTCTGTAGCAGGTGATTATAGAGGATTGTCCCGTAGTGATATTGTTCAAGGTCGTTGCAATACAACGTTTCCACTGCATGCTCAGCATCTCCTAGCACAAACATCGATTTAACATTCTTGCGCTTGGCATGAGAACCCATGTAGAAATCTGCCATCTGCATACTTGGATGACAATACTTTTCCTTGTAATTGTATGCGTTGGTGAATGATCGCTTTAGACTGGATGTTCTTGATTTTCTTCCTTTGAATAAGACCTCATTGGAAGAGTCGGACCGTATATCATTGGAAGTATCGGATCGTAGTTCGTTACCAAAGTTGGAAGCGTAATCGGCTAACTCAATGTCTAATGGTATATACTTGATCGGTGATTCCGCTGGCGGTTGGAGATATGCAAATTCATATTGTTGTGGGGGGTGAAGTTTCACCCACGTTGTGTTGCTTCCATAGTCCCGTCTAAAAAACTCTCCCTCTTCGTTACAGTCATACACTGACATTCCTTTGTGGAACCAATCGCGGCAGTTGAGACTACGCATTGGGTGACTTTCACAAAGAATGCACTCCATTTCATCTCGTAAATACGTTTTGAATCCCAGTTCTGCTGAAAGATACTGCATAAATGTATCATGATGCTCCTCGTGGACAAAACCTTCACCGTCATTCGATATGACAACACCGCTGACGTTTTGTCCAAGAGCACGGGCCCTTTCTTCAGACATGAAGTCGGCATCCGGACAATACAAATGCTTGAACGAGGCAGAGCCCTTTACTGGGTACATCAAATGCCGCAAGTGCTTGCCTTCTCTAAGTAGACCACAACCCGACATTATGGTAGTGAAAATCCCAAGTCGAAAATGGCTGAACTGGCAGGAAGCAGCTTTCGCTATCTCGTTGATAGTGTTCTGGCACTGTGCCTTCATTGAAGCCAGTGGCATATCCATGATCGGCCGGCTGCCACAATTGGCCAATGAATTGATCCAGTCAATGTGCTTGTGCAAAATAGAAACAACTTGGGATAATCGCCTTTCTCCACGCGCTATTTCTTGAGTTGTCGCATTCGGCTGGGCACCAAATGTTTCCAAGACTGTCTCTTGATTGCCACCGCATGGGGACCATCGGTTATAGGGGCCTCCTTGCCATGTTCCAAAAATCTCAATAGTGTTATGACACCAATCATAGAACGGATGTAATCCAAGTCTGTACTTCTTGTTTGGATCTTCAAGTTGGCGTATTAAGGTAGACATTGTCCAATTAAACCAGAAAGGATTGGACAGGAAGGAACACGCCAATGCCAACTCTATAGTCTGGTCAAACTTTAAGTAATGTTGTAGCTTGACAATCGGATCGATGAACATTGACAACGACAATGTTCGGGAAATATTGACTTCCGTCAGAATGTAGTCTGAAGCAATCGATTGTTTATGTTTGCCTTCCTCTGATATAGCGACGACATTGTACTCCAAGGTGTCGTCCAGAAAGAATGTTGAACGGTCATAGACACTTGGTATCTTCTGTGTTTTGCCGGCATATACAGATTGGATACTGCGATGCCATTTGTCCATGTACAGCCGGGCGTGCTTAGCAACTGGAGAAAGATGCTTGTGGAATGGCGCAACGGAGGATCCAATTACTTTTCTGAAATTACAGATAACTTGAAAGTGTACGATGGTCGGATCGTCATCATTTTCATCAATCATGACCATATTGAAGGCAGCCGTCCGGGTATACCCAGCAAGCGTATCATTCATTACATCCTTGTGTGGCAATACTTCGTGTGTCACTGGATTTAATAACGAAACAACCATAGTCAGATCTTCAAAACCGACCTCTTCATCCATGTACAAATATTCGCTCAACCATGAGGCATAAAGTTCTTTGCGAATGCGATCAGGAGCAATTGCATGATCCTTGGCATCGGTCTGTAACGCACATGTGACTAGCCAAGTGAACTCAGCTATCTGGCCGATCGTCTCCAGCACTTCGGTTGCATTGAAGTTGGTGGAATCATTGTCTAGGTCTTTCTGAAATCGCAGACCGTGCAATTGACACGGCGCACCGTTGACCCAGTTTTGTCCACCGTTGCCAATGTTGACTCGGTATTGTCCATCAGCTCTTTTACAGTCATTATTGCCGTGACATACGATTGCCTTGCAGAGCGATTGAATCTGATGTAGTGATGGAAGATGTTGTGAATGTTCTTTGAAATATTCACTCTGTTCACGTGCAACGTGAAAAGACTTGGCTGATGTGTCAAGAAATTGATCGGCTTCAGTTCGGATGTGAAGCACAACCGGACCGACACGGTTGGCATCTGGGAAAAAGGGGAACTTGCCAGACAGACGACAATGTGTCAAATCGTGCAAGTGGTCAGCGGAGTATACTTCAAGAGGCGAAAGTTCGGAGAGCACGTTGATACCATCAAGTCGATGAATCAAAAGGTACGATTGCACGAAACGTTTCATTTCCTCTGTAGCGACAAGGCGAAGACTTGTCCAATCGATGTCCATGATATTTGTAATACTTCTTCCTGGATTCTCCACTGAAATATTAGTAGGGTGTGGATTGTTGCTCTTGTGATTTCCTATTTTACCGTCTACATTGACAGTTGGTCTGGGAGGCAAGTCGTTGGAAGTACAGGGTGTTTTGGGGGTGGATATACGCCGCGAGGATGTGATAGACTGTAGGCCGCTTTTAGACCTTTTCTGTGGGACTTGTTGGATTGGAGATGCAATCGGGGAAGTTGAAACGCTCTTGCCTGGTGCTGTTGGTCTGGTTTGCTGACATTGATCAAACTTTCTCTTTTTCTTGCTGGAGGTATATGTTCCGTCTGCGACAATAGATTTGATGCTGCTGTTTGAAGCGGAATCAAGCCAGAAGTGAAAAAGGTAGGCACGTAGAATTGTCAAACGTCGGAGCATAGAGCAATCTCTATTGTAAGATATCTGATTGCAAGTTGGACCAAAGTTGGCACGCAACTCTTGAAAACAAGTAATAATGAGACGTGACTTTGCCTCCGTGGTAAACTGCGTCAGACATGAGTTTCCGTATGACAGGAACAATGATGGATTGCTCCAGATCTCCCGCAATTGGTTCCTCTTTGATTCAATTGATTCTGGTGTGCCAAATCGGAGACAGTATCCTGCTAAGGGAGATAAAAATTCATACCGACCGGGACCACTTGGCGCCATCATTTGGAATGAACGAACAAGGGCATCGTCATATGACCAGGGAACATTGACCTCTCGAAATAAGTGTTCGATTAAATAGAGTACCAACCAACGATGATTTATGGAAGTCCAGATTCGACTAACTAGGCTTGATTGAGTGTGAAACTCAACGTTTGGGTGTGTCGCAACGGAGGCATGTTGCCTGTTATTGCTGTCAATGGGAATATCTATGGGAAAGGCAGTACGGGGACCACTTTGTCTCATTCCAGTCTTCCCCAGGACGCTGGCAGAAACAGTAACTTGCTCTTGTAGAAGGGAGAGGGTGACTGATAAA
The DNA here is from genome assembly GCA_019593585.1 of Nitzschia palea. Classification (NCBI taxonomy): domain Eukaryota; phylum Bacillariophyta; class Bacillariophyceae; order Bacillariales; family Bacillariaceae; genus Nitzschia; species Nitzschia palea. The sequence goes on along the minus strand of SWEM01000735.1, from coordinate 1,383 downwards.
CCAAGGAATTCTTTGTTGAGTCGCTCTCGGTCTACATCTTTTCGGTTTGGTGTATTGAAAGAGAAAGTTACTCCATACACAGACTTTTGATTCTTGTGAATGGATAGTGTCTTGACTTTGCGGAGAAAGTCAACTGGAGTATAACCACATTGCCGCGACAAACATAAAAGCGTAGCAATGGAGTCCAAGTTGAAATTGCGTCTCAGTTGACGCGCCCACCTGACATAAAGACAAATAATGTCACGTTGAGGTTCCCAGACACGTATCAACTGAATGAGTTCATCTTCCGTTAATGTTGCCTCCTTGTTGTCGGTACCATGTTCATTCACTACCCGTTTAATCGCCCAATGGAACTTCTTCAGTATGTCCTTCGATTGTATCGCAGGTACCGAATCGACAAGATGGGCAAGTGACATATCCTGGGAATGCGACATTCGAACTTGGAATGAAAGTGAAAAACGTTTTTATGTCAATCGTTCTGGTATGATTTGTCAACAATCCACAAGAAGGTTGCTTTTTGAATCGGAACCTACCAGCAGAACAGCGGAACAGCGGAACAAAAGAAGCGGATCGATGAAACGACGTTCCTTGGGTCACAGCCAGCAGAGGGTGGTTTTCGGTAAACAGACTTCGAGAGACAGAAATGCTTCTGAAACACGACTTTTGCCACAAAGCAAGGAGCGCAATGTCAACAATCCACAAGAAAATGCGTAAAGGTGTTGCCCCGTCAAGAAAGATGGATTTGCGTTTCAAAAAAATGGTCCCAACTTCTTCGTCTTCGTCATCGTCGCACTTGAACGTGTGATTTTTTGTGTTTTCTGGCTGTCTTCGTACAATCTACGGTGCGGAGCTTGGTAGGTTTAGGAGGTTGAGCCGCTTGGGTCTGTAAATGTACCAAGCTCCGCAACGTAGACGATACAGTGGGAAAAAGAGAAGGCTCTGCCCTTCCTTTTCTGCGGTCCTGTGAAGTTATGACAGGCCTTGGAATGGGAATCTACGGGGTGGGGACGACGTGGCGGAAATTCCGACAACGAAGAACATACCTCGGAACGATTGCAAGACATGCGATCCAAAAAATCAGTCCCGATGAAAGAAAATCAGTTTCGACGCGCATGTCCGAAATACATTTTGTGTCAGTGAAACAAATACAAATATTAAATTTTTATTAAAGTTTCGTTAGAATAAGACAAAAAATAAATCTTTTTCTGTAAATAAAACCACTCCCAAAAAATTAACGTGATTCCAGGTCTCCGATGTACGAGTAATCCAAGTCGTCGAGGTTTTTCGTTGAAGAAGTTTTTACGAGACAAGAGAATTCGTGACTATCGACAACGAAGAAACGAAGCAACGACAGCAACTACGACTGCAAGAAAACTTTCTGCG
>SWEM01000734.1:0-13471 GCA_019593585.1 Nitzschia palea | reverse complement strand
GATGTATAGTAATCATTTCCAGTAAGGTTTGGAAACAATCTTTGGAGGCTGTATACATTTCCGCATGATAATACAATTGTGCAAGATTGTTCACAATCCCTAGTGTATGAAGTCGACTGACTTCCACTAATCCATCCTCATGTTGTAGTCGATATGCCAATTCGTACAAATGAATGGCTTCTTGTAGTGGACCTAGCATCCTCTGTCGGCGATCACGATGATGATCCGGCCCATCCGAAGAAGAGGAGGAACATGATGATTGCATGCTCATGGCCAGCTTGTGGTTGGCCACTGCCAAGTTGAACAAGAGACATATAGTCAAATGAGTAAGGGGCGGATTTGCCACATGAAGAAAATCTTCCGCACTAAAGAAGATGGGTCGCCGAAAGAAATACAAGTCCATCGTTGATCGCGGTTCTTGTTCAATGAGTGTAGGGCTCGGTAGTGATCGTCGTTCTTCTTGTTGTTGTTGCTGTCCTACCATTACATCCTCGGACAATGGCGATGATGTTTCGGTGGACGCAGAAGAAAGTGGCTCTGGGGACTGGTCAGGGCTAGTACTAGTCGCGTGCTGGTGAAGTGCACCACGTTCGTTGGAGGATGACACACTTCTTCCTTCATCGTTTGTGTCCTCGTTTCTGGATTCGGCAGTGGTTGTTGGGCTGCTTGGATGGGAAACAGGTCCGTACGAGTTGGATGGCCTTGGTTCCACCATCCTTGTAACTCCCTCATTGTTGTTATTAACCGGCACATGTGGCGTAACAAAACAATATCCTTGAACTCCCAACACGGGATGATGGCCGTGATGATATCGTTGTGCCATGTATCTTTCGAGATGTGCTTGTGCATCCCTCACTTGTTGAATGCGATCCCCAGCGTGATAAAATGCCGCGCGAGCCAACTCTAATCGTCCCTCTCCCAACAAGTTAACACCTTTGTTGTTAAGATCCACCAACTCCAACATGGCACGTCCTATTATTTGTGTTAGGGCTGACGCATTGTCAATCATCATGGTTGCTGACAATCGGATCCACTACTGGTGCTATTGATAACGTCTATATCACTATTACTGCCACGTTTTGTCCTCTCTCAATCATCTGTTTTAGTGGTACTGGCAGTGGAAAGCGTGCTGACATCGGGTGCGACCAACGTAACATTTTTTGGCAGCAGCGAGTGAAGTTGGGCTTCTTTTCTCCCAGTAGGAACTCGTACCTACCACTCATGCCACCACTTGCAGTTAATCTGACTGAAGGAATCCTCCGCTTGTTTGAGTTTTGTAAGAGAAAAGATCGCGTGCACATACAGGAGGTCCAAGTGTTGAACTTTTTCCAAGGGTGTTCGACAGTACCGCAGTACCGCAGTACCCGTACCAGTTACTTGTTAGTACTTGTGCGACACGAATGTGTTTCATGGAATGACAATTCACCTTGTCTGAGGTAGCAGGAACAAGTACCAGGTACCAGCTACGAAGTACCGGTACGTGCGAACGTCATCGATGACCTTTCGCTCGAAATATTCGTGAAATTCCATGGGGCTGGTTGAAGCCTTCTTCGCCGCTCCCGCTCACCCAGACAAAAACAAGAATGTCCTAGTATCAGAAAGGTTCTTCACGTTCGGTTCAGTACTTTGCAAGTAATCATAAACTGAGAGGCTCAGTTTAGTCGGAAAAATACACATTTAACGATACTGGTGCCAAACAGTTCACGTTATTAGAAACGTCAACGTCCCCTTGCTGTTAGTACCATGTACTAAGTAATAACTTTAAGTGGGACCCATGTGACCTGTCGCAGCAACATATCCGTTATTATATTAGTATTCGTTTTCACGTCTCCCCGATGCTTTCGTTGCCATGCTCGCCAGCCCATTGAGAATATGAGAAATTATCCTCTTGGGATCATCACTTGCTTGAAGGTGGTGTGTCGTCGTGTCATGCTACATTCATTACTTTATATTGTCTTATTTTACATGCCAAGGGTGGTAGTATAATAATGTCCTTGAAACGAAAATAATTCGAAAATAGGAGGATAGATTTGGTCGGTCGACACACCATTTTCATGGATTTATCTGCCCGACGCCATTGTACAGAAGTTACAGTTCAACAGTGAAATCAGGGAACCGGCCGGGACCGTGAGAAGCAAACGTGATTCTGCCCTATAATGCTTATTGATGAACTTCAAAGATGCACATCATTATATTATATCTACAAACGAAGTGTAGGTTCGAATTCGCTGCCGAAGGCGTCTCGAAATGGAGTGAACTACTTGAGGCATTGACAGCTTCAACTGTGACAAGCTCGAGTACAGGGTACAGGCTAGTCCAGCTAGTGGGGTACAAGTACCTGGTACCCTGCGTAATTACCTGGTATAGTACCCATGAGGGCGTATTACCTATCGTCCGCCGTCCTTCACAAACTCACACGGATATATGATTGAAGGACTACGGTAGGCACCATACTCACAAGCAACCATAGCACTGTCCGTACCAGGTACCTGGTATCTTGCACCAATCACAGGCGGCACGCGGAAAAAGGGGGCGCCACGCACATAATCCTGGCCACGTACTTGTACCGTTCGCCGTACCATTGACAGCCATTTATTGGTCGCCTCGCGCGAAAGATTTCAAATATTTGCACGTGCCACGACAGTCGCTTCTGGCATCCGCGCGGCCGACAGGTTTCCAGCACTGCATCGCGCGAAATCGAATCCTGTAATAAGTAATCATATCACGCAATCGCAAAAAGCATGTACCACTCCCTTTATATTATAAACGCCGTTGCCAGCTCGGCAAATCTTCAACCTCGAGAGGAAACACATGATTGAGAATCCATCAAAACTCATCTTCCTTTCTAGCCAGCAAATCCAGTGCTTGACCACCCCAAACATTTTCGCAACAGCCAAGGGAGACATTTATTATAAGCTCCAAGAAGTGTGTTAAATTTCCAGAAGAATTGAGAGGAACCACCATGCTGGATTTGGATTATGCACCATCGTTCAGTGACTCACCTGTAAATTTCCAAAACAGTCCAATGACTGACAGTGCAACACAAACCACATCCACCAAATCAAATCTCCACAACGGGCAAGATATTTTCGTAATGTTGGCTATGTCAACATTAGGCGATTTAGGTGACAGCGTCGCAAGGAAAATCAGTAATACCAGCAAGGATGGAATCCAATCCATTTCTGGGGACGACGAGGTTCCCGTCATTAGAGCCCCTAAATCCTCTTCAAAAAGGACAAGAGAGCACAAAACCAATAAATCTCAAGTTCTGGACAGCCAAAAGCACCAAGCACCCCATGGAAAAATTATGCTGTCCACGATCCATACAGATCATCATCATAGAGAGTTGGCCAAAAACGAGATCAGTCGAAAATCTGATGACGACCATGATGATGATGACAAGGAGAATTCTCAAAAAGTGCCGGTGGACGCATGTGCTTTTGAAAACCTTGAAACGAGACGAGACCATATCGAAGATGCTGCGATGCAGAACTTTAGTCTTTCTTCCAGAAATATGGATAATTGCATGGCATGTGCAGGGTCTTTGAATCGGTCGGATTCGGCTTTGTCCTACAAGGAGCCTTTAGAATCACTTGGAGAACAATGGCAATCCTCGCCTTGTCAGGACGAGGTAGAAGACCCAAACAAGAGAAAACAGGGTGATTCGGTTCAAGCCGTGAGCGCCGTGAAGGTCTCGGAACCTGTCGATGACATTCCAACATCGAAGCAAAGACACCACGACGGGAAAGACACGAAACGAGGAGAACAAAAATCAATGGCAAAAGAATCCATGACAGTTACCGAGACGCTAGAAGCTAGTGTCGACGAGATAGATCATGTTCCTTCAAGAAAAAGTGAGACGGATCCGACACAGTGTCAAAAGACCGAACTATCGAGCCCGTCGGATGTTGAATCCAGTCATCATGAAAAAGCCCAAGAAAAAGAAGCAGAACGCCACAATGACACCAATTGCTCACTAAGTTCACTTGCGGTAGTTGATGACTGGCATGGCGAGCAAGCGACGTTTGCCATGGAATCTTTGAATACTCCAAGTCCAGGAACGGAAAACAACAAGTCTTGTTTTCAAACATGTGACTTGGATTCATTGTTGGTTCCTCATTCCAGCGGCAAACGGGGAATTGTGAGCAACACTGGACTTTCAGTTTCAAACTCTTTTCTTCAAGAGACGACATGTAATTTATGCAGCAAGCCCGTGTCCGGCCGAAATGTACAGGATAAAAGTCCAAGTGCCTTTCACCATAGTGCTAACGTTTCCGACTCACAAGCATCAAAAACACCCACAATGCACAATAAGGAGAATGGGAATACAGAGATTCCTCACCATGAAGCTTCTGGCACTTGCCTGGACAACGATAGGAGACTTGACCTCCAGATCAGTTCGGCGTTGACTCATCTCAATAGTGGAAAAGGTTCTTTCGAGCATCCACCCAACAGTAGTGAAAGCATCAAGTCTCGTTCTCTGGGTATTGCATTCCAAAGGATTCTATCAATGCCAAGGACGATGCGACGTTGGAATCGACAACAAAAATCAAAGAGATTACTTCTGCGAGCTTCCAAAAGTTTGTCCTACCGATCAACAACTTTGCTGTCACTTCGCCAATTTGAAGATGACTTTTCATTAGAGCACGATGATGATGATGATGATGATAAAGTTGATCCCTCGCGTCGTTCTCTACTGGAAAGGGCACGATCGGAATCGGTAGTGGGAGGGCAAGTTCCATGGTTCTATAACAATGCCATCCCCGCCACAAATCATGATTCCATCCCTTCCTCTATGGAAATGGTATTCTTTGTCACCGAGAATGATGATGAAGAAAAACCGATAGAATAAGAAGAGCAGTTTCTTTTTCACGTTCCGTGGCATTTTAGTATAACCCTTTGAAACGTGTTAGGGTTAGGCTTGTTACTACAGTGTTTTGTACCAAAACCTCAGGCATTTTTTGGGACGTCGTTGGGTAAATTTTGACCCAATTGACTCAACGCCATTGGACCAGTATCTTTCCACACGACTCGGGAGCTCGGGACCCTTTCCGCTTCGCAAGTCACTGGCGGTGCGATACCGATTACACAACCTCAACCTTGTGGCACTCATATCACACCCTTGTAGAGACAACAGGACGTACCAACCAACCATCGCAATACCATGTTCCAAACTGTAGCAAAAACATCAATGGTGATGCGAATGGCCTCGCATCCATCATCACGAATCCTTGCCAGGACTCCACGATCCAATCCTTGGATCTTTTTTTCCACATCTCCAACACCCGGTAGTGGTAACACCGACAAGGAAGAAGAAACTCCGGCAGCTCCAGTACCAGACGAAGGAATTATTGCCCGAAGTAAGCATCAGATCCTATCCGCAGTCTTTACCCCTCAAAATCAATTCTATGCTCTCGTGACAGGAGGAACAGTGGGTGCCTATATTATATCTCGTGGAGTGTTGCAGTTTACATCCTTCTTTACCCATTTAACCCCCACAATCGTGGCCAAGTGGGGTTTCTATACGGGGTTTGGTACGGCGAGTGGTAAGTTGGAAGATGTGTAGAATGAAGGAAAAAGGTTACTCTTGACTATGGATACTGTCACCCAAACGAGTCTATTTTCCCATGGCACAGAAACTCACTGCCATATATATCTGTTGTTATAGTATTGGGTGGTTTGGCAATGGTCACGGCGGATAATCTTTATATTCGAGCAGATCCTGTCTATCGGTATTGTAGTAATTGGGTAATCAATGACGCTCGAGTCCAAGCATCCTTGGGGGATGGAATCCAACCCGGAAATCTTCGCAGTTATCGTCTCGATACAGGCAAGATTCAACTGGAAAATGGCAGCCCCGTTTGGAAACCACCGCGGATCCAAATGATTTTTGACGTGTCGGCCACTGGACCTCCCTATCGCACGGGCTTGGTCACTTGCGAAGTCGTCAAGGGAGCAGGGACATGGTATTGGCCTCGTCTCCAAACGACCTTACTCAAGGTCGATTATGAATTTGGTAATGAACATGAAGGTGGTTTCACCGAAGGTGATGCTACCCTGTATTTGGTGGGGACAGAAGAGGACGTGACACGGGTGAGCAAACGAACGGGTTTGAGTTTGGACATGTTGGCTCGATCGGTTCATATCAATCGTGCAGCCTCCTTGGGCAAAAAGTAGTGTATATATAGAAAGGGTAGAAGGGCTCTTCCGGTACATTGCCTGTTGATTCTGCTCCTTTGGAGAATTTTGTCACTTTGTTTTGCCCCAGTACAAAACTATAGTATATGTTTTACCCAAAAACAAACCGAGTCTCTACCAAAACTACTCACACCAATGGTTTGCCCCAAAAATCGATTTATTTTATTATCATTTGTGGTCTTTCAAAATTCAGCAAAAGTAGCAAAATGTCGTGTTTCGACAAGAATTGTTCTTGTAGGAAAAAAGGATTTAGGTTTGACGACGTGACTTGCTCTTGATCGACGACGCCTTGCTATTCCCACTGGAACGGCGCTGTTTTTGTACAAAGTATCGGAGCCGGTTCACCAACCCTTGTCCCTCGCTTGACTCCATCCCATCAGCAGCGGCCGAGCTTTCGTCCGACAATATAGAAATTGTATCATCTTCTGTAGTCGACAATTTAGCAGCAGGCTTGGATGGTGATACAGCAGTAGTGCTAACAATCGAAGTTGATTTTTGCTTGGATACACCTTGCGTGTAGGACGTTGATGATGGTTGCTGACGTTGGCTACTCGGTGGTGGAGTACTCGATGCGTGCTCTAGTTGATAGGAAGCCGCAGCTTGGGCATCCGATTCTCCCCGTAACATGGCAATCTCCAAAGATGACAAGGTGGCGAGACGGTACATTTTCGCAATGATCTTGGGATCAGCCTCACCACCAGTCTCATTTTGTCGTCTCTTTTGTTCTTCAAGGACGGCTTGAAAGGCATTTCGAGTTCGTTCCTCGCGGTCTTTTCGATTTTCAGCGAGTCGATATTCCAATCCTCGAAAGCAATGTCCAAAGGCTTCAGGATTTTCACGTCCAATGCGCATCAACTTGACAGCAATGTTGTTGGCACCCGTGATAACATCATAGTTCTCGCGGGTAAACCAAATGGCACGACGTTCGTCATCAGCCATGTCGTCAATTGCCGGGATCGGAATGTAGACGGTATCTTCTAGATCGAACCGGACGACACCAGTGGTGGTTTCCGACTCGGAGACTGAAAATTGATCTGTGCAGCTACTCGAGTCCAATGTTTGAACCGTCGGATCAAGACTTACTCTCTTGGAGATAAGGTCCGAGGGACAATGGTGCTCTTTCTTCAAGTCTGATCCATTGTCAGAAGGAAATCTAACTTCCACAACAATTTCTTTGAGAGATGTAGGTTTCATTGTGCTTTTTTTTCTCTGTGATAGGTTTGTTTTGTGACCTGTTCATTGATAAAATTATGGTTGATGTTGGACAGGAGAAAATGCGAATTCTTGAAGCAAGGGGCGATGGTTGGAGAATGATGGCTCGCAACAGAAACGGCAAATAAGAATGTTCCGGAAGGGCGACAAAACATTTCTTAGGGGGCTCAGTTGCGGCTTCCCCACTTCAAAATACGAGCCGAAGCGTGCTCTAAATGCCCACGTGTCCGCAAACGTCCTGAGCCCACATGTTCAATGTCGCCACACGAACCGTCGCCACCTCCCGAGGTTCTGGTTCACCGAATACAAACTTCCCTTGCTCTGGAAGGAATTTACAGCTACAATGGGAAAACACGCATTCGACATTCATGTCATTTTTACATATGATTAGGAAGCAGTAAATGTCAGAAGGTCGTTTGCTAACAAAAAAGCAAGTTCGTAGAGCGCATTCCATTGCGTCATTGTAGGAAATGCACGACGAGAAGTTAAGTTGGAAATCTCAGTTCCCATAGCGAAAGCGCATCATGTCCTAGCAATGAATTCCGTTTCTTCCTGCAAACGCAGGGAACTTTCGTTGCAACACGTAGCTGGCTCCGTTTTGTCCACCGAACTTGGCACACTTCTCGCTACGCTTCGCCTTGCAACATCAATCACACGAAATAGACGCATTCCCTTCCTCATGGCAGGGAACCCCCCGGCAGCATCCACGACACAAGTTATCAAATGGCGGCACCACCACGAGGATGATCGCCTTCTTCACAACAACTTGAAATAAACGGCTGGGACTGGTGCAACGTGTCAGAAGCAAGAATCTCCCTCTCTTGGTCAGTTGTCTGCCAACCTAATACCTAGGACAACCCGTTCTGAAGAACCTGTCGTTGCAAATTTCCTTCAACAAACCTCGCCTGAACCCATCATGTATGCTTTCGTGTCTTTTCTGAAACGTTGCCAGCTTCATCGTCCTATTGATAAAAAATATAAAGAAGATCGACGCACACTCACTTGTGGTCGTTCATTTGTATCCGTGCTGGTTTCATCATTGATACTATAGTGACCACTTCTTTGGCAGCCATTTCTGTTGTCTTGCGAGACATAACGGTGCTATTCTCTCTAGCTACATGATGTTGTTCTTCAGGCCCTATTCCAAACTCTCGGCTATTGATTGAGGTTGCCATGTACCCCGTAGTAATATTTAATACTCGACGCCTTAATTCCAACATTTATTATCCATTGGTACTATGCGGCTGGTGCATTCTTACAGGATCCCATCAGATAGTATAGCACGTTCGATAGTAGGCCATCCACCAACTGGATTTGATTGTCGTCAGTATATGCAGAAGAACGGCAAGATCGGCGAGGAGACGAGCCTCCATGGCTGGCACCTAGCGTCATGATCTGAAGTGTGACGGACTGAAACAATATTTGAAAGTTTCGTTGACCTTCTGCGACTCTTCCAAGCTTGCATAATACGTGCCCATGATTATTGAAGATTGCCAGATCATGCAGGATGCAGTAATCCTCCCGAACACTGCATTTAGTCAACAGAACATGCGCATGTGCATAAAGTTGAGCTGCTTGTTGAAGTGTCGTTTGAAGTTTCTTTGTTTCCTCCTCTGCCGTCGTTGCTAGTAGTAGATCATCATCATTGTGCACTTGTCTTCGCCTTCTTAGATCTTCTTCTATTTGCATTCTGGACATTGCCAGCAAGTGAGAAGAAAGGGCAAGATTGTACACAACACAAAACGAGACGATCTGGAAGACACGGTGCTCGGCTACCATGATCGTATTCCTGGGCTCTTCATCTTCATGATGTTCACCACCACATTGTTCCTCAACGTGGGGGTGTTGGTAAAGCTCAATTGGTTGATCATGAACAAAGTCGCCGCTGCTAGACGATGGGAACAACCAAGGACGATAATTGATCGTGAAAGATGGCGTTTGACAGTGTCCTTCCTGTCGTGGTCTAGCATTGGAAAAGAAACACTCGATTTTCGGAGCAAGCCGAACGAGTGGTGATGTAGTGGTGTCCTCCAACTTCGTGCATCTTCGCAAGGATGGGACAGGAGCGGTTTTCTTGAGAGCTTTCAGAGCACTTGAAAACGAAGCGGAGGCACCCTCCACATCACCAGCATTCAATAAATGTGATCCCCAGTTGTTGAGAACAACGATCTCGGAGATTGTAGCAATGGATGTTGTAGATAGTATGGCCATGGGGGGGTGATATAGATCTTTTTGTCGGATCGAAATCTTTTGAACTTTCTTCACGACAGCGGCATCGAGTGCAACTATGTTGTTGCCTACTACCGGTAGTATAATTTGACTGCCTACCGGTATTGATGCTGCAGGTTTCACTGGTCAAGTTGCGATTCCAAAAAACGTGAGGAAATTCGACATGTGTTTCACTTATTGGGTAAAAGAGAACACCCGGAAGGTACTCTACTTCTTTCGAAATTCGCGAGAAGATTCTCATTATAAGCACGAGATGCTACTGGACTTGACCTGGCAAAGATACTCCGTACTCTGGTCGCGGGCACGCCAAAGAGTGGAAATTTACTTAATAGTGGTCGCGTGAACAATATTCTTTATTATTTTACGAATTTTACGACATTTATGCTGTCGTGAGATCGTCAGCTTGAGCTGGCGTCATCAAGCGAGGACGAAATTCTCCCGCTAATTCTAACAGGTATAATTGTTGCAGTATATATGAATGCTTCATGACTGGCCCAAGCAACATTTTTCAAACTGGGAAGGCTGTAATCATCTGCATCACATACCGGTTACATACACAGCAATTGCTTGACAACCTTGAACTACGGTAGCGGAATTCCGATCCAACGAAGCAGCAACTAGCATGCGTGGCTTGAGAAGTCGAATGTCAAGCTTGGTGATGCTTACTTCTTGTAAATGTCAACGCTCCCTGGTGGGGCCAACGGAGTCATGCATGCCATGATTACATTAATAACGTGTTTAGCTTGCCGGATCGCTATGTTTCCATTCATAATCCAAATGTTTTCGACATGACGACTATCAGCAAGAGATTTCCTACCTGCTTCGCAGTCATGATTGCCACTTCGGATGTAACACGGTCAGCAAGGGGCGACTGTGTTCCAGATATTCGCCTCTGAAGAAACACCACCACAACATACGTTATGAGTACGACCCTTCGTGGTGGCCCCAAAAGTTCTACGAACAGCGACGCAGCCAAATTATTACGACGTCCTACCAATTATGATCCATTTCTTGAACTATGCTGCTGGTGCATTCTTACAAGATCCCATCAGATAGTATTGAACGTTCGATAGTAGCCCATCCAACAACAGCTGGATTTGATTGTTCTCAGTATATACATGAGAACGACATAATGGACGAGGGGACCCGCCTCCATCTCTGCCATCGGGCGTCTTGATCTGAAGAATGATGGACTGAAGTAATATTTGAAAGTTTCGTTGGCTTTCTGCGACTCGTCCAAGCATGTACAATACATGGCCGTGATTATTGAAGATTGCCAGATCATGCAGGATACAATAGTCCTCCCGAACACTACATCGAGTCAACAGAACATGTGCGTGTGCATAAAGGTGGGCGGCTTGTTGAAGCGTTGATTGCAGTTTGTTTCTTGTGTCCTCTACTACCAGTAGATAGAACTCTTGGTGTCCTGCTCTGCTGCAAATTCGATCTTTTCTGCTTGCATCAAGGCCCTTGCAAGTAAGTGAGAAGAAAGCGCAAGATTGTACACAACACAGAAAGAGACAATCTGAAAGACGCGATACTCGGCAACCATCGTCATGCTGGGCTCTCCATGATGATGTTCACCACCACATTGTTCCACGAAGGGGTCGTGTTGGTAAAGCTCAATCGGTAGGTCATGAATAAAGTCGCCACTTCCCGATGATGGGACCAACCAAAGACGGTCATAGCTACCCTGGTTGATCGAGAAACAAGGCGGTGCTTGGCCGCAGTCATCAATCATACAAGCATCCTCTTCTTGTCGTTGTCGATTGGAAAAGAAACACTTGATTTTCGGAGCAAGTATGACGGGTGTAGTGTTCTCTTTCGTACATCTTCGCGAGGATGGAACAGGAACCGTTTTCTTGAGCGCTTGTAGAGCACTTGAAAACGAAGCGGCGGCACCCTCTAGGTTACCAGCATTCAGAAGCAGTGATCCTCTGTTGTTGAGAGCAAGAATCTCGGTATAGATATTCGTCAAAGGATCTATTGCCGGTAGTATGGTCGTGCTGGATTGCAAATCGTTTCCTCGAATCATCGACATTCTTGCGGCTGGGATCATAAATTCAAAAAATAATAATCTCTGTCACTGTAGAGTGAAAAGGTGGTGCGCTGTTGTTTGTGTAGAGAAAAGGCAGCAACAAGCCGGTAGATCGTTGTGAGGCAATAGTCGCAAAAGGAGCCTTCAACAACCTTAATAGAAAAGGCGAAAAGATTCCCGGCAGGCAATTTTTTTGCTACTTTGCAATTAGTGACATCAGAGGCGATAGATCAAAAGGGAATGGCACATGTGATGGTAGTGATGTTGTGGTGTTTCTTGATTCTTTTTTTTTACCTTGTAAGATCCCGGCCGTATGGACTTTTATAGAACGCGTTCGACTCCATTGGACGAGGGTGACTTCTGATTCCTGTTTGCCCCGATTGAACTTGACTACCACTTCAAATAATACATTGGAGGGATTACTAATGACAAAAATGTCACTGGGAGCGTTTGGCTCCACTTTTGTTCCTGCTCTGAAGTGAAAAAATCCCTCTTGTACGATGCAAAAATACGGTTGTTGGAAAAAAACATGGGAACGCGAATGAAGTCCATCGAGTGACGTGGTTCATCAACGTCCGGTGCAAGGACGCCAGTCCCGGGAGAACAATGTTCGCCTTGCGAAATCGAAAATCTCTACCGGTAGTAAACAAAAAGTGAGCGTGACAATGCCTTCCTGGCCAGTCTCATCATGCGACATCGACGGATTTATCGTCCTATATCTAGTGTCAACCAATCACCACATTTTAGCCAAGACGGTCCTAGTTATTAGGTTGTCAAATGACTGTAAAGGCGTTTCAGAAACAAGTTATTTGTAGTCAATCGAGTGAAACAATTTCACTCATAACCAGATTCCTGTGTTACGCGCCTTCTACATGTACTGTGCTGTTCATTGTCAAAGGCTCAAGGATAAAAGCTTGTTATTTCCTTTATAAGTAGTAAAAAATATCCTTGTGTAAGGCCTCAATGACATTCCATGCTACCAAATCAGCATGGCCAACGTACGGTCCAGCGCATCGATGCATATCGGCAGGACTACGAGGCACCATGATCTGCTGATCTTTTTCTTGACGGGGGGACGTTGCCGCAACAATACTATGGTCTGGTTCATGACAAGTTCCCATGGTAAATTTATCATCCGATCCACATTCCAAACCCATTTGATCAATGAACTGTCGAGTATTCAAAAAATGAACTCGGGTGGAATTAACAGTGAGACGAAGTAGTCGTGCCTCAACATCCTTTTGTTCTTGTTGTGCTCGAGATTGATCCGATTGGGAAAACATAGGTACCGACAGAATGGATACATTTTTTGTTAGTGACATTGCTGCTGCTGCTTTTGTTGTTGCTTGGACTAGGTCCACCAAACGTGGTGGGGGTATAGTTGCAAAATCTATTGTTGTGGTGGACGACGTGTTGTCATGATGAGTAAATTGGTACTCCCTTTGATCATTGTTCATCGTAGTTTCAAAGTTGGTATGTTTTGAATCGACAAAGGAGGTAACTTTTCCAAATAGTATGGCATCCAAACTGAAAAAGGAACGTTGCAAAAGTGGTTGGATGTATTCGTCTTCCAAAAGATGCAGCCAATCCTGGGGGAATAGACCAAGACAGTATTGGTGATGGACATCCAAATTGCTCCATTAGTAAACGTCACGGCAAAAACGTCACCTGTACTGGATGGATGAATCCAATCAATTCGATCCGAATATTGGCATAAGATGGTTTTGCTGATTTGTCGTAAAATGGGAATTGCCCAAAACTAATACTGTACTGTTTGTTGGGAGGCAAGGGAAA
>SWEM01000733.1:0-13527 GCA_019593585.1 Nitzschia palea | reverse complement strand
GGCAGTTACTTGTCTGGAAAGTCTGCGCCAACGAATCATGGAACTGGAGCAAGCATTGGCCGAATCCAATGGCTTGACTTCAAAAGAGCGACAACAGCACACCACCGAACTAAAGGAAGAACGAGAACGACATGTCAACTCGATGCAAGCCTTACAATTGAGACTCTATATCAGTGAAACGCGACTCAAGACCTATTAGCATTGCTGATCATTCCCGGCACGGTGTCATACATTGCCCTGTTTGGCACCAGTAGCAATGACCCAAACCCCAAACAGAATACCATGTCATTCGACATACCTTCAGACTGCCTGGCAAGACATGATTTCAAAAGACTCATGTTCACGAATCTTCCTCCCAGTGGTGTTTGCCATTTGATGCAAACCAAGAACGACACAGTGAATATTGAGGGAGAAGCAAAACAAATCTATAAGTTTGTGACAGGTGATATTTCGCAAGATCAAAGAATAAGTTTCCTGGCAATGGGGGTACTTGTCCAAATCGAATCCAGTGCCCAAATCAAATTGTGCAGTTTAATTGCAATTCACAGTCAATTTGGGCACTGGATTCGATTTGGACATGTACCTACATTTGAGGAGCCGAATGGTTCCAGCAATCAAATGATGCTTCGGGAGATAGTACCAATGGCAGGGGAAACGATAATTGTCTCGTCCCCCCGGGTTTTAGAATGAATTGGGCCAGGAATAGTTGGTACAATTGGCGTCGTACAAGCTGTGGATTGGACAAAACTCCTCCTCTGTTCTGGAATTTGTACCAATCAACATCTTGCGTGGCACGAATTGTACCAAATGTTCCGGGCCCACATTGTTCTAAAGCCTCATTAGGATGAGACAATTCTTCGCATCATTTGCCTCCATGTAGAGGGGACAATGCAAGACCATGGCTGAACTTCTATACCGAACAATTGGATACGAGAACAGGCGCAGGGATACAAGTTAGAATTGGCCATCATTTCGACAAACCACCGCAATCTTTATGCGTCCATGCTTACTGTTAGGGTCGAACGAGATCTCATTGAAATGAAAGGCGACCTTGATGCCTGGAGAAGAGACATTGCGTAGCGGAGCGGCCGTGGAAAAAGTTGAGAAGTCTTCGCGCTCGCATAGGTACAGGTACTAGGTATAAGTACCTAGTACCATACCAAGGTAATCATTCGACTCGGGCGATCGTGTTCGTGAAATGCCTGACGTATCAGCCTGGGTTCAGTAGGTATACAGATTATGTGACAATGTACCTACGCATGGAGCACAGTGAGGATATAGCGACGCGCAGTTTTGTTCCAAAGAACCATGAAAGTCTTTCCTGGTATCATGCCTTCAATCAATATGTCATTCGAGATCAATGCTAACAATGCCGTCAAAGAACTCCAAGAATGTCTTGAGGAAATTTCCAGGCCATCCATGGATTCGACACCCGATTGGTATATGTTGGTTCTTTATGATGTCCAGGTCACTCCAGCCATCCTTGCCTTGTTGATTCAGGTCTTGAATCAACCTCTCCACAAATCAAGCACTGAAGCAGGATGCCAATGGGATCGCGTAGAATTTCATCATTGTCAATTGGCACGAAAAGAAACCGCTCGACGACGCACGCGTGCCAAGGTCCGAGGTTACCGGTACTGTACTCCTGAGGATATGCGCAGGCTGGGTGCAACAGTGGCCCATCAAACCTCTGGCATGTTAGATCTCGTGGAATCTCCTGACATTCTTGAATGCTTGTTTAGCACTCCGCAGCTTGAGATGAAAATGATTTGTCTTTACCAAGCAGAGTTTTCTGGATTGGAATGTGAAAGCTTGGGTGACTTGATTCAAAGGAGTCTTTGTTTGAGGTATCTTGGTCTTTATTTAACTCATCTGGAAGCACCCGAAGCACTGGTGGAATCGTTGGGCAATGCAATCAACTTGAAAGAGTTATCGGTCATGGATTGGAATCATTGCAATGGGAATCAACCACAAGTTCAAGAACTTCCCGATATACTTGCCAAACAAGGTGGCAATGACATGGTAGTGCGTCTTCTACAAAATCCACAAAGTCGATTGCAGAAATTGAACATCACCGGCATGCATCTCCAAGATCATCATTTCATGGCAATGGTCGAGGCGTTATCCACTTCACAGCTTGAGGAACTCAATGTTGCCGACAATGATATTCAATGTCCAGGTATTCTGGCATTTGCAGCGCAACTTCCCAGGATCCAGCGTTTGAAACTCGTGCAACTTTGCAGAAACCCTTGGGAAAATGAAGAGGAAGGATATGAGCAGTGCTGTGCTGCTTTGTTACAGGGATTGCTTAAGAATTATTATATCGAAGTACTGAATACAATGGCATGCAGTCCACATTCCATCGGGTTACTGTTCTATTGCAACTTGAATCGAGCAGGGCGGCGAATCTTGGCAACACCCCATAGTGCCCCGGTAGGAACATGGCCTTTCATACTGGAACGAGCTGGGAATGATAAATACCATCTCAACGACGACGATGAAATGAGAATTCGTCTGTACAGAGCTGAATCATTATATTTCTTTCTGCAAAACAGTCCATTTATCGGCTCTTCGTCGTCTTTCCTGAAAAATAACCCAAGGAAGAAGGGCAAAGTCATGGGTTAGAGACTGCTGCCATTCATGTCGCAATCCGTTGCACCAAGAGGACGAAAGTCAGTAGTGTAAGCATTTGAAAAAGGCTTTTGTTCTCATGATTAATGGCAGATTTACAGGTGCAGGTAGTTTTGAGAATGCAGATTGCGATGGGAGGATCTAAATCCCGTGCTCTGGACCTTATGTCTATGGTGGATGTCCATAGGCGTCCAGTTATTGTGACCTAGACGTTTTGAAAAGGTTCTTGCACGTGCTCTTGACTTGGCCTTTGAATAACTGAAACAACTTTGGAATAAGGAACGATCAGACCCTTTGACTTCATGGTTCGTGACTGGGCCCAAATAAAATGTGGGACGAGGAGGCAAAAGTAATCGAACCAGATACTACTGTTCGTGGAGATTCTACGTCCGTTGGAGCGTGGCTGTGCCGCCTGACACATACATGCTTTCCACATCAAAATCATTCATATCCACGTCTACATCTCCACGTTCACACTTCCACGCTTATATTCATTGCAAGTGCTGCATACAAGGATCGAAGCAAAAACGTCGCCTCTGTCATTTCTCTTGATAAACAAGGTGCGCAGAGCCAGCCCATCGGCAACGAGAACGATATGGAAACCTACGTCGTTTTTATCGTATCTCGTGACAGACCCTACGAGATCCAAGATCGCATTCACGGAATTTCCAAGCTTTCAGGTCGTTATGACTATCAGTTTGAATTGCTACTCAGTAAGCTCGTCATAACGCCACCAATATTGTCGCTCCTGATTCGGTTGATTCATTCTCTACCTCAAACACGCACCATCACAGTTCCAAAATGGACTCGTGTATACGTTTCTAATTGTTGCTTTGCACGAGGAGGTACCACTAGGTCTACAGCTAATGCAAGTGGTTACTGTTCTCCCGTCGCAATGCGCCTCCTCGGGGCAGCCATGGCACGTCGAACTTTGTCGCTGGAACTGACAGAATCTCCTGATATTCGTGAGTGCTTGCTTAACGCTCCTGTACTTGAGATGAAGACATTAACTCTTAATATTCATCAGGGTTTTTTATCTGCCATGGAATATGAAAGATTGGGTGAATTGATTCGAAGGAGTGCTCGTTTGACTGATCTGTATCTTAATCCGCTTGCAATGGAGGAACCCCAGATTATAATGGAAAGTTTGGCAATTAACGCCATACATTTACACAATCTTTCGATCACGGGCAAGTATAAGCACCGTTCGGATGTACATCGTGGACAAGGACAATCAAGACAAGGTGACTGTGAAAATGTACTTCAGCAGCTTCTACAAAACCCATCTAGTCGGTTAAGGAAATTATGGTTAGATGGCATCGGCTTGCAAGATCGCCTCTTCGTGGCAAATGTGGAGGCGTTACTAACTTCACAGCTGGAGGACCTTGATGTTTCCAGCAACAATATTCAAGGTGAAGGCATTTTGGCTTGCAGCGCGGCTTCCCATGATCAAGTGTTTGAAAAAAGTTGATCTTGCTCGCAACCCTTGGGAAGATGATTGGGAGAGGCGTGATGAGTACAGTGTAGCTTTGTTGCAGGGTTTGGTTGAAAATTATTCTATCGAAGTGCTGAATCCATGGGGATGCGGTGCGTTACCAATCCTATTAGAATTATATTGCAGGTTGAATCGAGCAGGACGACGAATCTTGGCAACACCTTGTAGTGTCCCGGTAGGACTGTGGCCGTTGATACTGGAGCGAGCTGGGAACGATCGTTATCAACTCGACCATTGGAATGGTAACAATGAATTGAGAGTTCGTCAGTACAGGGCTGAGTCAATCAAACTTTTTTTGCAGAGTAGTCCTGTCCTTTCAATTATCTGCAGGTCGTTGTCTCCTGAAGAATAGCCCAAGATTGGTACGCATAAGGATGAATTAGAGACCAGTTCCATGGGGTCCGACCGGTCATGCCAACAGCAAGAGATTCAAATTGTCTGAAGATCTTCACTTTTGGGAGCCCCGCTTTCAGCATTGCATTTATGACTACTCGTACTTGTAGAAGTTACTGGGGAATGGTGGTGATGACATTAGTGTTGTGTTGCTTTTGTTTTGTGGTCCTTCGGAGCATGTGCAGTTTTGATGGAAAGGACACTTTACTATCCTGCGAACCACATGGTACAGCATTCCCCTGAAGTATTGTGCAGATTTTTGTTGGGAAAACTTTGTAATCACTCAACCGATCATTTTCCTTGACAATAGGATTGACTCGCGAGTTGCATGCCTCCAGCAAACTCTCCAATAGTGTTTGTAATGTTCTTGTTGGCATTGGATACGGCCCCACTATCCAAACGTGGACCAGCAGTGACAGTGAGCGCGTCATTTTCCATAGGAGTGCGCATCATGAACACACCGAAAAAAAACTCGTGGTCGAAACAGCTTGACAACCCAGACACCATGTGATGGTGGTGGATGTTGGTTGCTGCATTGGCTTCAAAAGCCTTGTTCCCTTGACGATGCACAGACGATACCCTAGTCTCGACGAAAGGTACATGGTAGAGCATTTTGTCCAACATCCGACCTCACCCAACCTACTGGCTGTATTGATTCTGTGTTTCCAGATCACTATGTGAACTGCTGATGCTCTCATCTTTTTTCCAGTATGGAAAGAAAAAATCGATTGCTTTGCATTTGATGCCCGAAGCCGACTGACACGATCTCAGATACTACTAGTAGGTATGAAGGTAGGGTGGAACAGCCGCAACACAAAACACGCAACGTTTCGTCTCATCATCAAACTTTGACGATGTCTCCTTCACTTTTCTTTACAGTTATTATCCACGTCAATGCATCCACGCTGACAGTTGCATCCACACATCATACTTCTGCAGGTTACGGATGGAGGTAAAGGACTTCCGAACAACATGAGCCTCATTAAAAGATTGATGAGACATCACTACTACCATTAAATTGACGACGATGGCTTGGAAGCGTTTCTGGATCGGCCATATCAATCCCGTTCGACAACTTCAGACTTGTCTGGATGAAATTTCCAAGCCATCACTGGCTTCGTTGACCGATGAATTTAGATTGGAACTTTGCTATATAGATTTCAATCCTACAATCCTTGCCCTGTTGGTTCAGATCTTGAATCGACCTCTACCCAAAGCACCCAACGTGACAGAGTTAAAATGGGACCATGTGCAATTCCACTGTTGCCAGTTTGTGGAACCAAGCGCAAGTACTTCGCCGGCGGATGATAAACGTTTCTGTTCTCCGGATGATATTCAAATCTTCGCGTCATCGTTGGCACGTCGAACTTCGAGCCTTAAAATGAGGTACAGCCGGACGATTCTTGAATGCTTGTTCCACACTCCTCACCTTGAATTGAAGAAACTGTATCTTGAAGATAGCACCACTTTATCGGCCTTGGAATGTGTTAGGCTCGCTAACTTGGTTCAAAGATGTGTTTCGTTAAACCTGCAAAGTGTTTCTTTCAAAGGAACGAAGATGGGCCTGCCAGATTTTTTCAGCAATGGTGGCAATTGCATCGTCGAACAGCTTTTAAGACCACCGAATCGATTGCTTACATTGAAATTAGAAGACACATGTCTCGACGATCGTCATTTCTTGCCGATTGTCGAGATGTTACCTACTACACAGCTCCAGGTTCTCGATGTATCAGGTAACCGTATTGGATATCAAGGGATCTTGGCATTTGCCCAAAACCTTCCCAGGATCAAGTATTTGATAGAAGTTTCACTCGACTGCAATCCTTGGGAGAGATATGATTATGCTGGTAGCCCCAAGCATGCATCGTACAGAGAATGCATTGCCGCCTTGCTACAGGGTATGATTGAAAACTATTCTATTGATCGTTTGTGTGTGTCCCAATGGCGAAGGGAGATGCAGCTGGAATATGGTACCGGTGCAAATCGGGCAAGACGTCAAATGTTGGAAATAGCTACCGGTGCTTCCATCCCGGTGGGATTATGGCCATGGATATTAGAGCGGATTGCAACTCGGAATGGGGACCCAGAGTGGGATGAAGAATTGATATTCCTGAGTTATAGGGCGAGTTTCCTCTATTTTGTCATGCAAAACTGTCCCATTTTTTCCTTTAGGAAATGAAAACGAGTCGACCGATATTACTAGCGACAACAATTAAATTATTGTAGCGATCACTCTAGAATGACTTTGATCTAGTCCAATATAGGAGATAACCTTGAACCTGGAAGCCCGATTGTCTACCTTGAAGTAAGAAGTGGGTATCTTGTACCAGGTACCAGGTACCTGGTACTACCGGAAGTAACTGTACTTGGTACCAGGTAAGACGCGACGCTTCGTGGCCGCACCCCGCACTCTTTGTTCGTTACATTCCTCCTCGTTGCCGTTGTGCATCGAAGATGACTCGGTTCCATTCACCACCCAATAATATACACTAGTAATTCATATCCACGTCTATTTATCCACGCCTGCAGTGATTTCTGTTGCAAGTTGTGGATGCAAATGAAATCAATATGGAACATCGCAAGGTTCATAAAAACTCCATGCGACGATACCCAAAATCATGACCTGGAAGCGCAGACCTGTTACAAAAGAATTCACCATTGGTTCCGACCATGCGGTACACAACCTCCGAACCTGTCTTTATGAAATTTCCAGCCTATCACACGATACAAAGATTGATGTTTTTGAATTGGAGCTTGAAGCGGTACATATAACTCCCAGAATTCTTGCTATATTGATTCAGGTATTGAATCAACCACTACCCAAAGCACCCACTGGGAAAGGGGTAATATGGGATCTTGTAAGCTTTGGGGATTGCAGGTTTGCACGACCAAGTTTAAGTCATCTGGCTGCGGATGATGATCAAGGCTTTTGTTCACAAGACGATATCCAAACCTTCGCCTCCGTTGTCGTCTGTCAAACGTTCACCTTTAAGTTATCGGGATGCTCGGAGATTCTTGAATGCTTATTCAACACTCCTCACGTTGAGTTGAAGGCACTGCATCTTGTTTATATGCGATTTTCTGCCTCGGAATGTGCCAAGCTTGGTCGCTTGGTTCAAAGTTGTTTATCATTAGAATATCTTGACATTGAAACTAATTATTTGGAGGATCCACTCATCCTTGCCGAAGGTTTGACCAGTGCTTTCCACCAACTGGGTGTTATGTTCAAAGGAATCGAGATTCCAGGCCATCATTTTGCACTGTCCGATGCTTTGGTCAGAAGTGTTGGGAATTGCATCATCGGGCAGCTTCTAAGGCCACAAAGTGGACTGCAAGCATTATTTTTAATGGATCTCAAAGATCGTCATTTCGTGACGATTGTCAAGATGTTACCCACATCAAATCTCCAGAGTCTCAATGTACAAGACAACAAAATTGAACTCCAAGGTATCTTGGCATTCGCTCGCCAACTTCCAAGAATCAAGTGTTTGAAAAAAATTGATCTTTCCAGAAATCCTTGGGAGGAGTATGATTATCGTCATCGATGCTACCCAGAATCTAACCAAAAAGTCATTGCAGCCTTGGTGGCGGGTATGCTTGAAAACTATTCTATTGAATGGTTGTCTGAAAGTACATCGTCGCGCAAGTTGCAATATTTCATGCATACAAATAAGGTTAGAGGACAAATCTTGGCAACTGCCGATGCCATCCCTATACCGATATGGCCCTTGATATTGGAACGGGTTGGAAAACGTAAATGGAACCCCATTTGGAATGAAGAATGGGAACTTCAAAAGTACAGGGCTAATGTCCTCTATTTTGCACTATGCACTTTTCTTATCTCATCCTTTGGCAGCTCCTATTCTCGTTGAGGTGAAGCAAAAGGGGAGAAAAAATTGCCTAGCGGTATTGTTAGCCCAACCTAAAATCACGGAAAAGGCTGTTCTGCTACGAGCCAAGGCTAGGTGCATTGTCGACGACACTGATCTAGCGCAGGATACGATATCATTGGACCTGATGAGCAACCTCTTGTCCATCGTCGATGAGGGTTTGTGTTCTCTAGTGTATTGGAACGGACAAGCAAGGGCCTATTATGATCCGAATCATTCGGTGTTTGTCAACAGTATAAAAAGCCTTGCCGGGAGAGATAACACTTCTGGCAAAGTACAGGGCCGAGACTATCTTCTTCTTTTTGCAAAAATTTCCCTTCATTTCATCTATTGGCTCTTCAGCATAGGCGACGGACGAAATGTTATTTGCGACTTAGATAATTATGGAAATGTCATTAAAGTAAAAGGCCAACATACTCTAAAGGGTCCCATACAATCACTTGATTCACTCGTCCCGATTGTCCCCTGTGAAGAATAGCTCACAAAGGGATGATAATAGGGTTTGGAAGAAAATAACGAGACCAGACCGCACTTCCATGGTCAATCAACGATTTACTTTCTCGTCAAGTTATTATGACGCAAGACTAGCGGGAGTAGAATTTTGCAGGGAGATCAGACCAATCCATCCCGGACGAGAGACAGGCGACATGGCCAAGTTGGTAATGGACACGTTACCCACCTCACAGATCTGGATTCTGACAGTTAATATAGAAGGTCAAACGACCCTTTTAACTTGATGGAACCACTAAAGATACCAAGAGAGTGAGAGCGACATTTATGCTTTGACGCACAACGGTATTCCTTGCGACTCGATGCGGGTCGCCAAAATCTATTCCGATTCTGGTTTGACTGCAGTCTCCACCTGACACAACCTTTAGCTTTGTTCTTCTGTTCAAAAATCAACCTTTGTCAAGACAAAGCTTCATGGTGGCGAAGCGAGGGGTTTGTTCCTGTTAGTGAAGTGTTCGAAACGGCAATTGGATCTTGGAATAGTACCTTTCTCCAGTCGGTCACACAACTCTCACAATGTCGTAGGACAACATGTGAGACAAATGAAATCACGACGAAACTCTACTGCGAGCCTATGTCCGACAAGTTGTCACAGTGTCCTGGCGCGCCACAAGAGGCAAGATGATTTGCTTCTTTCGTGGCACGCGGAACGCATTATATTTACCAGGTGCAAACCTTTTTCCTTGAACACACTCATCATCTCATCATAGGGTGGCGGCATATTTTACCATGACCAGACCTGAGATTGATGTTTCGATGCATTTCAACATCAGATCTGAGGATGCCGTCAAGAACCTCCGAACCTGTCTTGATCACATTTCCAGGTTATCAGTGAATTCATCGATCGAACTGTTTGTCTTGAATGTTGCTTCCGTGTCGATCAGTCCTCCAATCCTTGCTCTGATTGTTCAGATCTTGAATCAACCTCCACCCACTGCTTCGGGAGCGCAGAAATGGGATCGCGTAGAATTTCATCATTGCAGCTTGGCACAAGAAGATACCACGAGGTTTATCCATAATGTCAGAGGTTCCTGTTCTCCCGAGGAAAAGCGCCTCCTCGGTGCAACTTTGGCACGTCAAACCTTGTCATTACAACTGACTGCATCTCCAGAGGTTCTTGAATGCTTGTTTCGCATTCCTAAACTTGAAAGCAAAATGTTCGATCTTGATCAAGGGATGTTGTCAGACTTGGAATGTGAAAGGTTGGGTGGCTTGATTCAAAGGAGTGTTCCTTTGAAGTCACTGAATCTTCATTTCTCGTACTTACAGGAACCTCAGACACTGGCGGAATCTTTGGCCAGTGCCATCCATGTGCAAGAGCTATCGATCGAGGAATCGGAACTTGCCAGTGGGCATCCAGAGCATCTACAGGGACTGGCGGATATAATTTTCGGACAAGATGGTGATGATTTGCAACAAGAGGGCAACTTTGTACCTCGGCTTCTACAAAACCCATACAATCAATTGAAGGAATTGTCCTTGTCCACAATGCACCTAAAGGATAGTCATTTCATGGCGATCGTGCACATGTTGCCAACGTCAAAACTGGAGGAACTTGATGTATCCGACAACGAAATTGAATGTCAAAGCATCTTGCAATTTGCTCAAGAAATTCCCAGGATCAAATGTTTGAAACAAGTTCGCCTTGATTCAAATCCTTGGGAAGGATCTCAGAAGCCATATGAAGAGTGTTGTGCTGCTTTATTACAGGGCTTGATTAAAAATTACTCCATCGAAGTTCTGAATACAAGGGAAGAATGCAATCCACTGCCAATTTGCATACGATATTATTGTAACTTGAATCGAGCAGGACGACGAATCCTGTCAACATCCAAGAGTGTTCCGATAGGACTGTGGCCTTTCGTATTGGAGCGAGCCGGGAAAGATGCTTACCATATGGACAAATGGGGGATATATTTTGAATCAAAAATCGCCAGATACAGGGCTGATGCAATCTACTTTTTTTTGCAAACGAGTCCGGTCCTGTCATGTATCTTTGACTCATCTTTCCTGAAGAATCATCCAAGGAAGAAAAAGAAAATCATGGAGTAGTGCGGGCATGGGTTTTGTGTTCATACTACTCGTAGTGCATTGGTACCTTGTACCTGGGACTTACCTCTCATTCTTGCCACTGTAGTATCTCCTGCGGTCTCCCTCACACCTAAATTCATGTACACTCAATATCATGTGCACGTCTATGCAACCACGGTTCTGGTGCAGATAGAATCCCTAACGACGACTGCGAGCTTCATAAAAAGTATCCATGGGAGGACGTGTTATACCATGACCCAAAACGACGGACAATTACTTCATCAACCGTGACCAAGCCGCGCACCAACTTCAAACATGCCTTGATGAAACTTTGAGGCCATCGCTGGATTCGTTGACCGAGAGGTTTGAGTTAAGTCTCAAGTCTGCATGTGCCACTCCGACTATCCTTGCCCTGTTAGTTCAGAGCCTTAATCAACGTCTACCCACACAAGAATTACAATGGAATAGTGTGAGCTTCCATGATTGCTATTTCACAAGACAAAGGTCCACCCATTGCTTCGGCACGGACGACAGTGGTTCCTGCTCACAAAATGACATCCAAATCTTTGTGTGTGATAATGGCAATTGCGGCTTCTCAAGTCACGAAGTCAATTGCAAAAAATTAGAATTGCAAAGAATGAATATCGAAGACTGTCATTTCTTCCTGATAGTCGAGATTTTCCCTACCTCACAACCCAATGTCCTCAGTGCTTCATTGAACTTTATTACAGAAAAAGGGATCGTGGAATTTGCAACGCAACTTCCCATGATCAAGTGTTTGAAAGAAATGATGATTTTGATGCCCGCAGTGAAGCATCGTACAGAGAATGCATTGCCGCTTTGGTACAGGATATGATTGAAAACCAATCCATACTGAACTTGATCGACATCTCCTTCATGGTACATGTTGGATATTTTTCTCCAGTAGATAGGGACACTCGACTCGTGCGATTAAAGTGCTAAACCAGTAGTCAGCTACCGAAAATTGTGCTGTACCTCTGTCTGTGTCCAAGGCAAATTGAGGATGACTCACTTACCCTCATCAATTCATGTTCTCTTCCTAAGATGGCCATCGACAGTACTCCTATAATGAAATCAACTGGAATTTCGAAGGCGTCCGAGACCATCGTTGTCAACCAACATGAGCCGAGAAATTGACGACCACCTCAAATCAGCCATTCATGTATCCACGTTTCCTTTGTTCCTTTTATCGGTTTTTCTGTTGCAATTTATGGATGGATGTAGAATCACTTTGGAACTTTGCTCATAAAGCGTCGATGACACGATAGGCAACACAAGTTGTGATCAGGCTTACTTATTACTAGTACGACTACTAGATGGGAGACAAAGAACAATTTTGACTGGGAGTGTGGTACTACCGGTACCTACCTACCATTACTTACCAGGTACAGTTAGTACCCAGGTACAAGTACCAGGTGCGTGACATGCTGTCCTCCGAGCCGGTAGAACTGCGATCGTTGCAGCAAAATTCCTTGGATACCTTTTCGTTTGGATGCTTGTGAATCGATTACCGAATATAACAACATGATCTCGACCGAGAACCTTGTTACAAAAGAGTTCACTGCCAGAAATGACGTTTTTTTTGCCGCTGACCAACTTCAAGCATGTCTGGATGAAATTTCCAATCCATCACTGGATTCTACCATTGATTGTTTTCATCTAAATGTACTTTCTTTGAATATCACTCTCCCACTCCTCACTCTATTCATCGAAGTCTTGACTCACCCGCTACCAAAAACGTCAACCGCCAAACACACCAAATGGGATGATGTATACTTTCGTAATTCCAAGTTTGTACGACAGGTTGAAACTTCTTTGTCGCCAGATGATGACGGCTTCTGTTCTCACGACAATATCCAACTATTTGCGTCCGCTTTGGCACGTGGAGCGTCGACCATTACTCTGGGTGAAGCCAGCGATGAGATTCTTGAATGCTTGTCCAACACTTCTCAACTTGAATTTCACACGTTGTCTATTCGTCACGTGTACTTGGACACCATGGAATGTGCAAGAATCGTGGACTTGGTTCAAAGATGTGTTTCATTGCAAGATCTGTGCATTCGCACCAACTCTCTGCAGGAACCATCATTATTTGGAGAATGTTTGACGAATGCTTTCCACCTACAAAGTGTTTCTTTCATGACATACAAGACGAGACCATTTCTCTCAGATTATTTGGTCAGCAATGATGACGATAGCATGGTCGGGCATCTTCTAAGTCCGAGAAGTCGATTGAAAGAATTAGTATTGCAAAAAGTGCATCTCGAAGATCGTCATTTCTTGCGGATCGTCGAGATGTTGCCCACTTCACAGATCCAGGTTCTCAATGTACACAGTAACCGCATTGGACGTCACGGTATCTTGGCATTGGCCCACCAACTTCCCGAGATTAAGCATCTGAAAAAAGTTGAACTTGGAAACAATCCTTGGGAGGATACCCGCAATCAAGTATCGTACACAGAATGCATTGCCGCTTTGTTGCAGGGAATGGTGGAAAATTATTCCATTTGTTCTTTGAATATTTCTCGACCTGACGAGCAGCTGAGAAATTGTACG
>SWEM01000732.1:0-13552 GCA_019593585.1 Nitzschia palea | reverse complement strand
GCATTTGCCACAAATGTTTTTGGTTGCAATTCCATGTTGAAGGTCCCATTTTTTATGCTTTCTTGGGTTTTGCACAATTCTGCAGGCTATGTGGGGTTTTAGTTTCAATACACCTGGAGTCGCCCACGCATTGGGTTTTAAAACTCGTCAAGTTTCAATTTGCAACAATGTGAGTATTGATACTAGAAAAGTAATGACACACCTCGTAACAGATCCTTCAGACGCGGGAATTGGGCTTGGATAATTCGCATACCCCCATTCCGATAGCTGGCGAACTGAAGTTGCTGCCCGATTGATCAAAACCTGTTCTGGTGTACCAATGGGGTCGAGTTGGCTACTTCTCAAGAGAAAGCGTCTATTCTCCAATTTAAACGCCGAGTCAACAACAACTGGTGCCTTTACCACTTGATTGCACGAAGACATCCTCAAGGGACTTGTAGACACCATAATCCGAAACTGTGCTGTCATGCCAGGTACCAGGAGAGTTGAGGCTACAAATTCGGATGTTTCTGTACACAGAATTAATGTAATGACCATGATACCAGCCATTGAAATTCCTGTTTTGCTTGATGTAGTCATGATTACTCCCTTGAATGGAAAGCTTGATCCCGTTAGGGTAACCAGACAAGAACAAGTCCCAAAGCACCCTCTGCAGGAAGTTCACGTTTCCTACCATTCTCGCTTTTTACTTTCCAAATCTGACCTGATGCACCCATAGTAGCTAATACTACAGTTCAAAAACAGACAAAAATCATTGAAGTAGGCAAGCGACAACCCTGTTGCATTGAGCAGAGCCTGATCATTATGCAAGTCAAGAAGGAACTTGAAAGGTGAATCATTCGATTGAAGGACACTGCAGCAGGGATATTGTCTGTCCCAAAGCCTCTGTTCCTGTGCTGAAAGGGACGAATCACTACTACTAAACCTTGGTTGTTGGAAGGAGTTGTTCCAGATGAAGTATTGAATGGTTTTGAAAACATGATGGTACAGGACTGCGATGATGAAATGACAAGAAAATTCTTTGACGGGAGACATAATGTGAACAACTGGTTCAGTCCCTTCTTTTGGAGCTATCATTTATCGGGACTACCCGGGTAGTTACTCGCTCGACTACTTTGAACAACTATGACGTCAGCATTTGGTGCCAAAGCGTTTTTTGATTACGATGACGAGACTGTGTGTTTATGGTAGTAACAAGAGTAGAGAGGATTTTGGTTTTCCTCAGAGCAAGAGCAGCCTGGCAAGAATCCTAACCCTAACCATAACAGATGTTCACTTCCGGTATAGCAGTCCTTGCACCGCTGTCAAGGTGCATAGTGGCCTGAATGTTAGTACATTGAACAAGAATACAAGCATCCAGGTCAGTCAGAGTCATTTCGAACTTACCAAACTATTGATGAATTATTCGGCGAGAACGGGAATCGTTGGCTCGTCATCACATATTTCATCCAAAAGTTATCTATTCGAGGCCTGCAAGCTATTGCACCATGATAGAATAACGAGTGTTAGTATATAGAACAAGAATACAAGCATCCAGGTTGGTCAGAGTCGTTTCGAACTTACCAAACTATCGATGCAGTATTCGGAGAGAACGTGAGACCCTGGCTCGTCATCACAAATTTCAACCCAAAAGTCATCTATTCGAGGCCTGCAAGCTATTCCACCATGATAGAATAACGAGTGTTAGTATATTGAACAAGAATACAAGCATCCAAGTCAGTCAGAGTCGTTTCGAACTTACCAAACTATCGATGAAGTATTCGGCGATAATGGGAATCCCTGGCTCATCATCACATATTTCATCCAAAAGTTATCTATTCGAGGCCTGCAAGCTATTCCACCATGATAGAATACGAATGTTAGTACATGAAACGAGAATACAAGCATCCAAGTCAGTCAGAGTCGTTTCGAACTTACCAAACATTGTTAATAGTACTCCAGGTCCATTTGAAAGATTTTCCATCTTCGCCGATGTCCTTTCTTGCTCGTGACCGATGGTTACGGGTACGTACCTTCCTATACTTAGTGTTAGGTCCGTCCGTCGCCTCGTGGAAATTCCATTCCATTCCACGGAAATTTCCACGGAAGGAAATTTCCATGGATTTCCATGAATATTTCCATGGAAGCAACCCCTAAAAGTAATTCACCATCGTTGAACTTGGTAAATGAACGTGGTGAGTGTGATGAGTCCCACAAGTCCAGTCACGACCTGACGACTCAGGTGCTGCGGGCGAATATCAGACGGTCCTTCGCCTGAAGAAAAAGAATCCGATTCGGCGAGGGAGTGAAGCAATGTTCGTCGACAAGATATGTGAAAATGGAAAACACTACATGTACCGGTAGTTAGTAGTTGCAAATCCTTATTAGATAATTCTTCCCAGTCCGTTGACAAGAATCGTCTCCGAGCCCAGATAAAGCATCTGTAGACCTGGCGATCACGGATCAGGCAGCAGTCTGGGGACGTGTCGGTCAACTTTTTTTCATTGAGACCGAAGAATTTGTCCTTCTTGAACAGCGGCCAAATGAAGACCTACGTCGACGAAGATAGTAGCAACACGGCTCGGATACTCATGTTGGCCTATGTGATCATCTCATTGATCATGTGTGGTGGGAGTATCTTTGGCTTTACTCCCTTGAAAGATATATTGTTGGATGAAGAGGTCTACCAAGAACTTTGTGCCGACGGTGAGGAATTGCCATGCGAGAACCAACTGGTGCAACTGGACAGCATGTTTACATTGGCCGCCAGTCTCTTTTCAGCGTATTTACTACCAGCAGGATTATGTTTGCGGTTTTTGGGACCCCGCTTTTGTTTCTTGACGGGATTTACCTTGGTCGTCATTGGCAGCTGGGGCTTTGCCAAGGCATCTTCCCAATACTTTAAGCTCTGCTACGTCCTGATTGGATCGGGTAATCCATTGCTATACATTTCGGCGCTTAATTTTGGTAAACTCTACCCCAAAGCATCGAATCTACTGTTGAGTGTCTTTATTGGATGTTTTGGTTTTTCTTCAGTGGTCTTTTATATTTTTCAACAGTTACACTTTCACTGGGGGTGGTCGTCGCGACAAATTTTTGAAAGGTTCTCGATACTGCCCATTCTATTGGGAATAGTTGGTAGTTTCGTCTTGCCACCCGATCCATACCATGTGCAACGCGAAAAGAAACAGAAAGCGCTTTTGGATTCCAAGAGTCCTGCCAGTGAAACGACACCCTTGAAACAGGCATCCATGACCACCACGTTGGATGATGCCGAACTTGGACAAGAAGTGACTTTGGACGACCACTACTATCCGAAGGACGACGACAACAACAACAGCAGCATTCTTCCCGAGGTGGTGCTGCCACTCAAGCAACGCAGTATTCGTCAACAATTGCAATCGCCGCAATTTCTATTTCAGACGGTATTTTTCTGTTGGGGAATGCTCCATCAAAATTTTTATTTGGGTACCATTGGGGATCAAATCTACATGTTTGCGGGCGATGATATTGCTTGGCGGACCATGGCAGCTACCATTTTGCAAAAATTTTCCATTTTTTATCCCCTGGAATGTATCATGGCGATTCTTCCCGTGGGAGCCTTGGTTCGGAATTGTTCCGTCGGGACGAGTTTGTTGGTGTATTGCACCTTCAGTACCATGTTTTCTATTTTATCCTTGATCCCATATGTTCCCGTGCAATGGGCCACCTCGGCCGTTTATGTAGTGGTACGAGTGGGCTTTTTTACAGTCATGAGTACCTATTCGGCCACTATCTTTGGCTTTCAAAATTTGGGGACCATGTTTGGATGCGCTGGTTGTCTGGCTGGATTGGTATCCTTGCTTGGTTCGTTTTTGAGTGATCGAGCGCTGCACGTCGATCATAGTTTTCTTCCCGTCAATACCTTTCTTTTGATGGGAGCTCTCCTCTCGTATTCCTTTCCGATTGTTGTCATTGTCAAAAAGTGGCAAAAGGAGTGAAACAACTGTTACCAAAATGACGGTTCTTTGTGTACTAGTTTGTGAACCCAGTGGTATTGTTCCTTTTTGTTGGCTCTTGTTTTTATGCATAGTTTTTTTCTAAAATAGTACTAAGGACTAACGTAGTACAACTTAGTTTATTCGATCTACATGACCACAGAGACATATACGACCATTTCGACTGCACTTTATCTACTTCTGGTTGCGGTACAGACGATATCGCCGTCAAAATCACACCAACACCCAATGTGTATCATGGCATTCCATCATGAACAAGGCGAATAAGATACTTGACAACGATGAGATTGACTGCGGTAATTCAGCAGCAACTACTAGTACTACTTGTCCGCAACATGTATTGAATGAGATTGAGGCCTGTACTGGTAGTCGAGTGGTGGCAATCCAGGGATGCAAATCGGCGCAACAACAAGTGTGGATAGTGACCTGTTGTGGTGCCGCCGAGGAAGAACCACTGCAAGTCGTCGTCGACCGCATGTGGAGGGATGCCTTGTCGACTGGTCGAAATCGTTTGGTCATTCGATTATGGAATGGAGGATGTCAATGGTGGAATTTAAATCAAAATGCATCACCCCACACCTTGGCGCAAACCGAAATCATGGGATATCGACATGCCCATACAGCCTTGCAACACTATGGAATTGTGATTCCCCGAGTCCTCAAGTTCCACCAACCACCAAACGAACCTACCACCACTACTGGTTATGGGGTTTCGCACCCCTGGGCAATCCTGGAATATGTCGGTCCCGACTCGATTTACTTGGAATCGAATAGGCAAGATACGACGTGGATGGATTCCATGATTCCCGTGAGGCATGAATTTGGTTTTGAAGAACCTCATCCTAGATGGGGTCGTGTTCCGTCCTCGCAAGCTTTCCAATATGCAACAATGGTCTTGGATCAAGTGATTATTCCATTACATCGTGGCTGGAAAGATATTATTCGTCACATGCAAGAAGACTTGGTAGAGTCGCTGGGTCGTCCTACCGGTAGTACCAGTACTACCACAAACGAGTTTCCTTGCTATACCTACCAATCAATGATTACCAAATATGAACAAGTCTACCAAGAACTAATGGAGCATCTTGTATCGGCCCATTACCATCATCAGTATCAGCAAGATGTGGACGTGGTGGGAGACCAAGACTTTCAAAGATGGGACGGCATCATGGCTCTCCTGCAACAAGCCATTTATACCATATTGCCCACCAACTACTCGCAAATCATTGCCAATCTCCAACCGCCCCAACCGTCAATGGTTCTTGTTCATTTGGATTTGCAACCACAAAATTTACTCTTTTCTCGAAATCACGATAATGCTGAAGATGATGATGATGATGATCCTGGTACCCATTGTTCTACTAGAGTGTCATCCGTATTGGATTGGGAAGATGCGGCCATGGCCGATCCAAGATTTGAACTACTTCTTTTGGGTCGTAAAGTTTGTGCCACTCGTGAACAAGCTCAAGTCGTGTGGGAACGATATAATAACGCCATGCAAGTCAATCTTGGTCCCTTGACACCATGGTTACAATTAGAGACGTGCCATAGCATCTTGACTCTGCTGTTGCAGTCGATGAATTTATTAAATGGTGGAAGAAATCCTTGGGAAACTTCACAAGATTTGTGGGACAAATTACAACGGGAAATGGCCCGATGGAAGTCTCTCTTGGCCATCGTCGAACAACAACAACAACAAGAGACGTTTAGTCCAAAGGATGAATCTAGTGGTCAACACCAAGTCCAAGAGAGTCAAGGAAGCCAAGAAGCAAAAGGAGATGATGATGATGATGATACCTATTTGGCTAATCTTGGGATTCATCCCGAACTATGCTACCGACAACCTGGCCCGTCGTAATCATTGGTACTTGGCAAGTACTATGCTAGCTATGCGTCAACTACTCTACTATAAATTATTCCCTACTACGTTAGTAAGTCGCACCCCATCTCGATCATGGATGGAAATCAAACTTGTCCGTTATCTTACAGTTACTTACGTTTAACTGTAAATGCTTGTAGATGGTGAAACTAGGTTCGATTCACTCGAACAAATCTTGTGGGATTCAACAGCCACACTCATTTGACATTGTCACCAGTCACCAGAATGTTTTACGGACTGTGTGTGAGTGAGGTGATGAGGCCATCTACAAAGTGATCATGTCACCAACAACAACAACGTCGTCGCAACGATTACTACTATTTGTGTTAACATTCTTCTCCTTGTGGCTAATACCTACAGCCGCATGGGTCGGCCTGTCCAAGTCTCCAACTCACAGTCAATTACGGCCGGGGACATGGAAACAAGAAGAATGGACAAGAAGGAACCATGGTAACTTGGAATGGTCGTCGTCGTCGTCGTCATCGTCAATAATGGCAACGCGATGGATGCAACATCCTAGATCCCGTGCTACTCGAACCACGAAACAACAACTCTACTTGTCATCATTCGAATCGTCATCGTCATCATTGTCATTATCCTTGGATATGTGGGATGTTTCGCCATTGTCTGTAGTGATTGTTGCTTTGGGATTGGGAGTGGCAGCCCAAGGATTTATTAATCAAATGTTGGAGGGTGACCAAGGATTGGGTGCCTATTTAAAGGATGGATCCGGATACAACAAATCGGGGTTTCGAAAAGTAGCGGAATCTTCCAGGAAAGAAAAGGCGGGGGAGGCGGCCAATAAAGATCCATTTCCTTGGTTGAAATTACCGCAATTGGACTTTGTCGAAGTGGCAGGACAACCAAATATTCAAATTCAGGAGCAACTACTATTGGAGGAATTGGAATCGTTACGACAACAAATGAATGAATTACTGGAGCAAGGCAAAGTAATAGAAGCCAGAGCCCTACGGGACGAACTAGAATCACGAATGAAGGAGGCGGGGGTCGAATACAAGGCCAATTGAATGAACGCGATTTGTGTACACTGGTATCGGAAGTTAAATTAGGCTATCTTCATCGGTATTGTCGTGTTGTGAGCCGTCACCACTTTTTTCCAATGAGACTTGACTATCCACTTCCTCTGTGTCTTGCGGAGGCTCGCTTGGTTCCATTGTCAATGTCACGGAGGATGGCTCCTGATGTGTTGGTGATGTCGCACTCTTTGGAGAATCAGCTGCTGAAACACTATTGGAATCAAGAAGATCCTCTTCATTTTCGTCCGGAATGGATTCAAGGATTCCTCCATTCGACGCATGAAATCGCCGATGACGTAAAGCAATTTCGGCAGCTTGTTGCAACATTAGATCGCCGTCATCATCATCGTTGTTGTCTTTGGAATCATTGTTGTTGTTGTTGTCACCCCCGCTTACATAGATCCCCTTGTTGGTTGGTGGCAACAAATCCAAATCCTGTTTCATCAGAGGTTCACAGTCGTTTAATTCCGATGTCAACGTTTCCATTTCGTGAGTTACAAACTTTGTAACGTTACTGAGAGAAAAGGCCTGCCCCCAAGCTACTAATGAGCTAATGGACGAATTCATGTCATCTCCATTCTCAGAAATCGAGTCTCGCAACGACGTTCTGGTCGATGGAGTTTGCCCTTCGAAGTTGACAGAATGGGATGTGATCGACGAATCCACTGGCCCTGTACTACTGGTAGTAGGAGTCATGGTTGCCTCCCCCGACAAGGAATCCATGGCTTCTTGCAAACCCCGGAGGGATCGACTGGAAATGGAATCTTTATATCCCATGAATTGTTGGCGACGATCTCTACTTACTGTTAATTGGGGGTGTTCACTTTGGGACAAGACACTTGGTTGAACTTTTTTGAGGTTCGTGTCGGAAACGGGAGGAAGACTTGATTTGGTACTTGTATCGGGCGATGGTTCCTTCGTTGCCTCTCCCGCCAAAGCATCCAAGGCCTCTTGTATACCCCGCATGGATTGACTCGAAATGGTATCTCGATACGCCATGAATTTTTGACGACGATCTGGTTGAAGCTTTTTTTCGCGATTGTTGTCCCGAGTCGACTTGACAGTAGATTCCGTTTTCTCTTCCTCCATGGTGGCAGTTTCGAGATTCAACAACGACGCCTCTAGTGCTTCTTGACGTTTGGCTTGCTGCTCTGCTTCATCGAGTGCGGCCAACTCATCCTTGTGTTCCAGAAGAAATTTACTAAGTAGGTCAGCCGCGGGAGTATCTTCTTCAGACTCGTCCATTAGTAGTCTCTCTTGATACTTGGAATAGAGAGCAGGAGAGCTTCGCAGCAGTCGCAATTGACGATGAGTGTCAATTTGAGACTGCCGTTGCCTTTCACTGACACTGGAACGGCGATGGTTTACTGACTGTGAGTTTTGTGAATGCAGATTTTGTATATGTTGGGACTCGCTAAGCAGATCTGTATTGAGGCCTTGAAAGAGAGAAGGAGGGGCTGGATGATGATCTCGCGATTCATTCATAGGAGGGTGAACATGTATCTTCTTCTCCAATCTCAATAGTTGTTGTTCATTTTCCTTCCAGAATTCAACAAGCAGCCGTCGAATAGTTCCTGGATCGTCGGGAGAATCTTCTTGACTCAACAAATCTTTGTATTTCGACCACAGTTCCGGATGCCTCATTAATCGTTTCATTCGTGTCTCTAGATCATCGCTCTTGTCTTTATTCTCGTTCTTGCTCTTTGAAACGTTGGGAGTGGGACGATTTCTTGGTACATGGGTTGATTCTTCTTCGAGACCTACATTCCAGCCTTGGAAAATTGATGTCGAACGATCCTTTTTAGTATTAGCCCGAGTAGGTTTGGAGGATGACATTTCATCTCCATGGCTTTCCAGAAATTGAATGAGAACTCGTCGAACAGTTTCTGGATGGGTTGGATGTTCTTGCAGGGACAATTCTTCTTTGTACATGGTCCAAAGTTTGGGATGCCTCATGAGGTCTTTCATGGATTCTTGCAATTGTTCTGCCGACAACTCGGCCGGTCGAGGGCGAGGCTGATGTTCCCGAAGAGTTCGTACATGAACCAAATTGTCATTTCGAGGCGGCGGAACAGAGGCATGATGCTGCTGCACTTGAGGAGGAGGAGATGGGGAGGAAGATACCATGGATGGATCCAATTCCTCGGCCAAATCATCGCCAAAGAGACGAGTGGACAAGGCGCGGAAAGCGCCACCAAAGCCCCAGCCGGACATGGCTCCGAATTTTGGATGAACCAGATGTAAGAAAAGTTTCAAATCATGAATATCTCATGGAAAGGTGTAGTCTGATTGACTGCGATCTACTAGTATCGTCTCAATATATTGTTTGATTGTATGATTGATCCATTATATTTTAGGTCCTTGATTCTCCACGGCTTGTTGGTGCGATCCGTTGCGATCGGTTTCCCCAACAGAAGAAACCCGAAGGGTGCATTTTGTACCTGTCAATCTACCCGTACGTCTACCAGACGGGTCATAATTCCCTAAGTGTCCCGAGAGTCAAACCACAAAGTACCGGTAGTACCTGGTACACGTCAAGAGTGAACAACATGACCTACTTATCAAAGAATATAAAGAACACGAGGGAAATATGGCAAATAAAGCATTGCACTTCTTTGTTTGTCAACAAATCCATCATCATGTGAGCTTATCCCATGGAAGGTAGAGGCTATGCAGTCCATAGTTCATGTGATGGGGAAGGTCAATGATTGACACAGGTCCCAAAGAGATGTCATCCCCATCGAGAATGACGAGTCGCGAACGCAATGACGATCCATCCAGTGCCATTTCGTCGTAATGCTTTTCCCTGGAATCTTGTTCGGGGACAAAGGTTGCGTAAAGCAAAACATAGTGTCCATTCTGAGAGGTTTTGGTTACCACGGTTGGTTCCGAGCAAAAATGCCAACCTGGTTCCAATTCATAGCGACTCGTGACCTGTCCAGCCGATGCCTCATCGGTGGAAAATTTAATGACACCATTCAACAATACCCCGGCCTGCGGAGTCTTGCATTCATAGAGTGGGCCACCAATCGATGTTGCTTGGAGTCCATAAAGACATCCAGGATTGGAGCCAACCAATCGATCTTCCACAATTGGGAATTCCACCAATTCATTGGGATTCAAACAACGATCCTCAATTACGTTTCCAGTGACGGGGTCAAGAATCCATTGATGCAAGAAGGCTGGGGTGTAATCAAGAATATAACTACTTTCACCTTTTGGCCATGACTTGAAGCCATGAACAACCACCTTGCCATCCGCACGTTCAAAGGCATTGCCCACGTGCAGGACAACTCCCGCCTCCACATTGAACCACTGCGGTGGCGCATCTTTCATCCCCTTGGAAGTTGGGCGCCGCTTGGCAAGACCGATGCGAGCTCCATTGCTTGGTTCGTATTCGACAGGAAAGGCATCACGGAGAAAGCGACTTGGTCGGACCGTCAATGGAAAATCCAACAATACCACGTATTGGTCGGTAATGGCACAATCATGAATCATGACTGGTGCGGGGACAACCACTCCAACCGAAGAAATCAAGTTCCAATTTTCGGCAAATGTATCGACTCGGACAAATGGTTTTGTGGCACTACTATAACTCACATGAACCCGTTCCCCCGTTTGGGGGTCGGTACGTCCATGAGCACCAAAGGCACCGCCAGTAATGGGGGCATTCGTGACGGCACCATCCAAACGGCACATGTTGGCTACCGTGCGAAGGCGTCCATCTTTGGAGATTTGAATTTCCGAAGGTGGACTTTGTTCCATTAATGCCAGGACTCGATCTCCACTGACCGCCAGGGCAGTGTTGCAAGTATCCTTTTGTACCACCGTGGTCTGGAAATCGAGTCCATTTTTCACAAGATTTTGCAACATGGGCAATCCGTGAGGTGCCGCACCCAAGGTTCCACGAAATCGTTTTCCTTTGGCAAGAAGATTTGAGGATTTTTGTTCCAAGCTTCGTCCTCGCGTTTCAACATAGGTGGAAGAAAAGATGGGGAGATTCGAAGACGACGACGACGACTTGTCGACTGGGGGGATCACCACACATTGAATCAAACCATCCCCATCCAACCATCCATCCTCTTTGGTTGCTCCATTGGGGCCAATGCGCATCAAGCATCCGGCAGGAAGATCTTTGGGGAGTGGACCTCGACTAACGATGCAGGGAGTAGGATCAGGGTGTTCTGCCACATTGACAAATAGAGCATTCATGGCAAAATTGTCATGTCGATTCCGAGCCGTTGCCTCGGCAAGTTGTTGTGCCTCACGAATATCTTCTTCTGTCACTTTGGGAATTACCGGTGTCGTTTGTTCTAGCACGTCTGTTGTGAATGCCTTGATCTGGAAGCTTTCTTTTGGAGAGGAACTGCCTGTTGTGCGGATGTGCCGATGGAGGTCATCCAGTGATGGTACAAATGCATCGCATGTGAGACATCCCAGGCAAAGGATTGCACTGGTCAGAAGAGGAATACCCGAAACCATATTGTTCACAATAGTAACAGATCACAATCTTTGGATCTCCTCGCTTGTCATTATTAGACATGAACCATCTTGCAATCGTATTTCGGACGAACTTGGGTGGAACTTGGTGAGCATCTACTGACTCACTACCGACATCTGCTACTGTCCTTCCTTGGTTGGCATATATATTGACCCGAAACGATTCGCCGTTCCACCAGGTAATTAATAGTGAGCTTGTGAACCTGTCGACTTTGTGTCGTGGTGGTAGTCCAAACGCAATAGAGGAGATTACACGTCAGCCAAACCCACGTTACGGGAGGACGAATATCTCGCGATTTCTATGTATTCAAGAGATATGATTCGTTCATAAAGTAGCAGTGGGTCGAGATACCACGTTCCACAGCTATCAAATCGTTCGGTAGTAGCTAGTCTATATAAACTTTGAGTAAGAGCGTGCTAGGGGTTCACGTCAATATTACAATTCATATTGGCCTGCATGATTTCCTTCCCGTAGTTGTTATACGATACACTGTTGCACCCGCCCTCTTTTCTAGGGATAACAAGCAAGAGGATGAGAGAATTGGTGATAGTTCATATACAACTGAAAGGGTCGAGCATGAAAGTATACTGCTAACACTATGTTAATTTGAGTTTGTTGCATGCTTGGACAGCCAAGACACCAAAATAAATTGCTGGGAAAAGGGGTAGCGCATCTATAGGTGATTGGATTCCAGTCTCGGTCAATCTCGTCACAAACGAATTAAAAAAAAGACCTCCCAGAACCCCATTGATCATGACTCCCGGAAGTATTTGCAGTGCATCTAGTCGGTATGGGCTCTCCGATGTGCGTACCGAAACCATCGACGCCAATTCGGGGTACTCGTCATTGGGTCGAAAGTCCATGGCAATTCCATTCATGCAATAACGTTGTCCCGTAGGATTGGGTCCATCGTCAAAGACATGTCCCAGATGTCCATTGCAGGTTGCACAAGAGACTTCGGTCCGTGGTACAACTAATTTGAAATCAATTGATGTTTTCACCGCGGCATTGTCAATAGGAGCAAAGAAGCTTGGCCAACCAGTTCCGGAATCATATTTGGTCGATGTTGTAAAAAGTGGTGAACCACATCCCGCACAGACAAAAGTACCAGGCTCCTTTACCACATTTAGACGGGAAGTATTCGGAGCTTCGGTACCCGCTTCTCGCAGTACGTAGTATTGTTCGGGTGAAAGAATTTGCTGCCATTCCTCGTCAGTCTTTTCAACAGCAGCGGGCCGCAATGTTGCTTCCCTTGTCGACTGCCGTAGTATTGGAAAGGACCATGACACCACCAGTAGCATTGAGCTAAATAGCAATTGAAACCTGATTGTCACTCCCTTCATCGTTGCTCGTCTTTTCTTGATTAACTCTTTCACAACCAAACTTTACCAACTTTGTTTTCAATTGTCAATCAGGGATGGATCCGACTGCCAAAAATTCAAAAATCAGTGCATCCAGTACCGTTATTTTGTGGTTCGATAAGTATATTTTAAATTTCACCAGTTAACTGTAAACTGCCAGCATGTTCCTCCGACAATAAAATACTTTGTGTGCAAGGCGAGGTTTACTTTATAGAGGCTTTGGACACTTCGCTCACATCATGACACCTGTGTCAAGTCGATCAACACCTTCTCCTGCATTGCTGGTAATCTTGTTACATTACCTTCGTCCTCGTAAAAATGGACATTGTCAACGACGACCAAAGCCTTGCCCGATTCCATGGACACTGCAGGTGACCTGTTGCACCTCAAAATCGAGATTCTGTCATTTGTCCAGATCCTTCTCAAAAGTTGATAGACGAATTCGTCGGTGAAAGTGGCGACGTGGCGACGGCAGGCAATACCTGTTTACACTTGCGAGTTGAAGTTTATCTGATACAAGTAGACACTGCCAAGAAGAAGACTTCGTCATCCACTTTCCGATCAATGTAATGGCATGAGAAGCTTGACTCCCACAATGCAGTCCCGGGACTCCGGGTGATCGATTCAATCGACCAACATTCCAGCATGGTGGGTCGCAAAATCTAACATCATATCATAAAAATGTGAATGGTACAAGGACTCTTCGATTCAAGTCATGCCTTGTTCATGTTGATGTTACACGGAAAATGGCTATATCCGCTACCAGTAGATTCTTGATAACACGTGTATTGGTTCTT
>SWEM01000731.1:0-13580 GCA_019593585.1 Nitzschia palea | reverse complement strand
CCAGCACAATTCAGGGGTTAAAGTTTTCAATCATTAAAATTAAACCATCTTCCAAACCCCTGTAATCCGTACCTTCGGGAGCCCTTCCCACATGCCAGTACCAGTTCTTGGAGCGGCTCTGCACCCTGGACACTTTGGATGTGGAATCTCGTACCTCGACTGCTGCCGGTACATGAGTACGCTTGGAGAAACGACTCTGCGACACAGGGCAGCGAAGACTGAAAAGCAGCAATCACACACAGTGCAGTGTAGTGTTGCGTTGCGTTGTGTAGGGTAGAGACAACATCATGTCCTCATTCTTATCATCCAAGGATAAAGCGTTTTTGCATCGATGCATTTATGATTTTTTCTTTGGACGGAAGATGGGCCCCTGATCCAGGCATTCCAAAAGGCTCATCCAAAAGTGTGTGGTCGACATGGCACTTGTTCTCCGCCATCCTTGGAGCCACCACTTTTGATTACCGCCCTGTGTCAATATCGTGACAAGGCAGATTATTCCAAGAATAGTATCAACAACACTACTGGACCCATCTCCTTCACTTCGAATGTATCAGCTTCCAAACCACAAGCGCCAAAACCAACAACGGCTGCAACCAAACCGAGAGAATCATCCTCTACCAAGAATATTCAATCAACAACAACAACAACAACAACAACTCCCGTACTAGTTTGGAATGATTATTACGAGGTCTTGAAAAAAATGATGATTTCCAAAGAACATTTTCCTACGGATTCTAGCGACCCACGAGGCATGTTGAGTTGGTGTCAACATCAACGATGGGTCTACCAAAACTATCATACTCCTACCGTGGCGTCGTCGTCGTCGTCGTCATCGTCACAGTTACCGTCAAACCAAGCCACTAGTGATAGTCATTTATCGGAAGAACGAATCGAAAAACTTAAAGCCGTGGGATTTCAATGGGATACGACCCATCCACAGGATCGTTCCGATGATATCATGATGGTCAATCGACAGACTCCAAGTCCAACACAACTCACTCAATGGAAACACGAATTGGAACGGTATAAACCATATCTACCAGTTCTCACAAAATCCAATGGACCCACGTCACCACCGGAGCCTGGAACCCAAGAACCAGTAGAACAACAGGATAATGCAAATGACAAGGATG
This sequence comes from Nitzschia palea, assembly GCA_019593585.1. Taxonomy (NCBI): domain Eukaryota; phylum Bacillariophyta; class Bacillariophyceae; order Bacillariales; family Bacillariaceae; genus Nitzschia; species Nitzschia palea. Next base: position 12,447 of record SWEM01000731.1, on the reverse strand, counting down.
GATTTTCTTCCATCCAAGAAAAGGCCCAACAATGGCTCACGACGCAAATAGAACAATATCGAGAATGGGATGCAGGATTTGTGGATTTTACCAAAGAGCAACGCGATGCCTTACATGCCTTGCATCTCTTGCCCGAACTTGTCGAACAAGGGGATCACCGATTCCACTTGTTACTTTTACTACTCCATGGAAGTGGTGGTACTAGTAATAGTAGTTCTGACGACGTGCCCACTAGCAGCGACAAGAAAAGTGATAATGAAAAGGAAGATGATGAGGAAGGCGACGGAGGGGATGATGACGATGATGATGATGAAAATAGTAGAACAAGTAGTGATGCAGAGAATGAACAAGAGTCCGACTCGGACGATGATGGACCGAACAAATCCAAAATAAACACCAAAGCACAACAAGAACAACGACAACGACCACCGATATTGGATGAAGCGTGGAACAGGCATTGGTTAGAACTCGTGGAATTTCAACAGAAGCATGGACACACACGAGTTACCCGCCGAGCCAATCTCTCTTTGGGCCGATGGGTCACCAAAGAGCGGGCCAAGTATCGAACACTCCAACAATCATACCCTCAAGATAGAAAGAAAAAGTTGGATGAAATTGGATTTTGTTGGGAACCCAAAGAAGAAACTACAAACCACCCTAAGATTCAAACCAAGAAATCCAATCGCATCATGGTTACGCATTGGAACGATCGTTTCGCACAGATGCAAGCCTTTCACCAAAAGTATGGACATGTTCATGTTACCAATTCCCTTGATTCAAAATTATCCAGCTGGGTCAAAAAGGAAAGAATCCGATATCGCGCCAATAAGGAAGCCTATCCCAGTGATAGGAAACAAAAACTGGATGACCTTGGTTTTTGCTGGGAACCCATCATTGCCATTAAGAATCAAGAACACGAGCCTTATGCTGGCACCATGGCAGCCGAAAAAGACGCACTATGGTGGAAACGTTTTGAAGAACTCAAAGACTTCAAGGAACGTTTTGGACATGTTCGAGTTCCCAGTCGATGGAGCGAGAGTCGAGAACTTTCCAATTGGTATCGACACACCAAAGAACGCTATCGAGGATTCTTAGAAGGCCGAAATAGATTTCCGAAAAGTCGCCTCAAAGCATTGGAAGAAATCGAGTTTTATCGGTTGTCGCAGGTGGACCGCGCTGCCAAAACAACCACACCGACGAATAATCCATCTGAGAACAGTGAGACGCATGTAGCGGTGGAGATTACAACAAAGGACGAAGAGGAGAGTACAAAGGACGATGATGCTACTGACTCAGATACCAGCCAGGCACGATTGACACGAGATCCAGCACAAATTACAGAAGTACCCTTCATTGAAAATGATGCGGATACCAACTGTTCCAAGTTAATCCTCCCGCACAGGGCTGTCCTTTGGAGGTCATCCAGGAAACGAATCCGACTTCCCATGCAGCATCAGGCTAGTAAGCGCTCCAAATGAGTTGTACCAGTTTAAGCATCATGAAGGAAACCTGTGCAAACTTGAAGGGTAATTCTCACTATCAATTAAGAATCCAACTTGCAAGAATGAGGCAAGATTCATTACAAGATTTACGCACTCGACTGGTACTCGTGAAACACCAACTTGTCGGCAAAGGTCTTTCCATACTCGACAGGGTCAGTGAGCTTCTCAGGACTAATCAACGCCTCTTGTGGCGCAATCTCGCGAGCCGCACAAAAGGGACCGTAGATGCGTAACCACAATTCAAACATTTGCGCAAACTCTTCCGCGCCAGGAAAGCCAAACTGGGCAAAGACCTGGTAAGGAACAGTATTGTAGATAATTTTCTTGCCTGTAATTTGGGACAAGATGTCGGCCATTTCATCTCCAGTCACGACGAAACTGGCTTGACCGATGCGCTGTCCGATCAATTCAGGCTTGGTCAAGGTCGAGGCCACCAAGACTCCCAAATCTGGCATGGTTGTCCAAGGAATCTTCTTCTCCTTGCCCAGTGGGATGGTAAAGGTGTAGGAGCCATCTTCATTCCCATAGAACTGGAAGGCCCCCGACTCAAAGTTCTCAAAGAAACAACTTGTCGGCATGAAGGTGACAGGCAACCCTTCATAGTACTTTTCAGCTCGAGCTTTGCCATCAAAGTGAGGCACGTACATCTTTCCAGTTTCTTCATGTTCGTGTAGGACCTTGAAATCATCAGTGATGCCAGGCAAAACAGATTCTTCCAACGTGGAGTAGACAATGTGCTTGATGGTCGGCGTGGCACGAAGAGCGTCCGCAGCATTCTTGTACTGCTGCATTTCCAAGTCCGCGTTCATCCCTTCCAAAAAGTTGGCAACGACGAATGCACCATCGCAACCTTCGAAAGCAGCCTTGAGTGACTCGACATCATTCAAGTCAGCCATGCGAACCGTCGTAAAAGGTTTACTAGCAAGGACCTTTGCCTTCTCCGAATCGGGATTGCGGGTAATAGCCACGACCTCGATGCTCTTCTTGGCAAGGGCATCTGCTACAGCTCCCCCTTGTTGTCCTGTAGCCCCAAGGACGGCTACTTTGGTAACGTGTAGGCTTGCCATGTTGAATTGTAAGAGTGAACGAATTGCCTTCCTTTTTTTTGTGATATCTTTTGGCTTTATATTAGAGCAAGGAGGATTCACTCGCCCGCCAAGCTGATCCCACTTCGATTATAAATGAAATGATTCTCCGAGCTTCCAAAAGCTGAAGGGCATATAAAGGCACATCAGTTACCACGCAAAATCCGCGGATACCCTTCACACAGGATCACTTCGAATGCTTCGGTACCAGTAAACATCCGTTGACAAAATCCAAATCTTCGGGGCGCTGCGCACGCAGCACTTGTGCCAGGTGATGTTATCAAGTACCTGGTACGTTGTATTTTTCTGTAGGCCTTGTAGGCATTTAACGCATTAAATACAATCGCAATTTGAATTCCGAGGAGTTCTATCGAAGGGAACTGTTGGAAGTTCATGGACCCTTTTGGAATCGAATGGAATATTCTTTGGAGCAACGGACAGACCGGATCAAGACCGGTTTAATCGAATCGACAACCTCGACTCGGTGTGACGATTCTTCTTTGTTAGCGGCTTGCTATTTCCACATACCGGTAGTAAGTGGAACGCAGGCAGGCCAATCGAAGACCACATTATCACGTAATGGCTGTAACTCCTGCTGCTGGTGGAGGTATCACTGAGTAGGTAGATTCTTGGGGGGGAGCGAACCTTCTTATGGTGGCTTTGTCTTTGGAGAAGGGTGGCTGATCATGGAAGGGAAAAGTGACAGGTGGGATTGACTCAAGTGGGGTCTGGTAAGAAATTGCCATGCTGAGGAAATGATGTGGAACGCTGTTTCCACCGCGTATGTTCTTTCCGATGTGAAATAGCTAGAACCTCTCGTGTTACGTGGATCATGTGCGTGTTGGCGCGGATGGCTCGTGGTTATACTGACTCTCCGTTGGATACCAGCCAGCCACAATTGATACGAGATCAATTGCAAAAGTCTCCATTGGCACTACAGAAGTATCTTTGCTCATTGCAAATGATGCGAATACCAACTGTTCCGAGTTAATCCACACAAACATGGTTTCGTTTGCAGGTCACTCAGGAAACGAATCCTACTTCCAACGCAGCATGACGCTACTGTGCGTCCCAAACGAGTTGTACCACTTGAGGAAGAAAGCCTGCCCAAACATAAAGGGAAATCACTCACATCTATCAAGCAAAGATGCAACATCATGCGAGAATGCAACTTCTTTACGTAAATAATGCCTATCTATGCGCTCGACTGGTACTCGTGAAACACCATCTTGTCAGCAAAGGTCTTTCCATACTCGACGGGGTCAGTGAGCTTTTCAGGACTAATCAAAGCTTCCTGTGGCGCAATCACGCGAGCCGCACAAAAGGCATCGTTGGTGCGGAGCCACAATTCAAACATTTGCGCAAACTCTTCCGCACCGGGAAAGCCAAACTGGGCAAAGACCTCGTAAGGAACACAATTGTATGTAATTTTCTTGCCGGTAACTTGAGACAAGATCTCGGCCAGTTCCTCGGTAGTCACGACGAAACTGGCTTGGCCGATGCGCTGTCCGATCAATTCAGGCTTGGTCAAGGTCGAGGCCACGAGGATTCCCAAATCAGGAATGAGTGTCCAGGGGATCTTCGTGTCCTTGCCGAGAGGAAGGGTGAAGGTATACGAACCATCTTCATTCCCATAGAATTGAAAGGCCGACTCAAAATTTTCAAAGTAGCAACTTACCAACATGAAGGTGACCGGCAACCCCTCATAGTATTTTTCGGCTCGAGCTTTGCCGTCAAAGTGAGGTACATACATTTTTCCAGTTTCTTCATGTTCGTGCAGAACCTTGAAATCATCAGTGATGCCAGGCAAAACAGATTCATCCAATGTAGAAAAGACAATGTGCTTGATGGTCGGCGTGGCACGAAGAGCATCTGCAGCGTTCTTGTACTGCTGCATTTCTGTTTCGACGCTCATCAATTCCCAAAAGTTGGCAGTGATGAAAGCCCCATCGCAGCCTTCAAAAGCTGCCTTGAGCGATTCGACGTCATTCAAGTCCGCCTTGCGAACGGTCGTAAAGGGCTTACTGGCAAGGATCTGCGCCTTCGCCGAGTCGGGATTACGGGTAATGGCCACAACTTCGATATTCTTCTTGGCAAGGGCATCTGCTACAGCTCCACCTTGTTGTCCTGTAGCCCCAAGGACGGCTACTTTGGTAACGTGCAAGCTGGTCATGATGAATTGTAAGAGTGAACGAATTGTCTTCCTTTTTTTGTGATATCTTTTGGCTTTAGATTGCGATACTTGCAAGAAGGATTCTCTCGCCAAGCTGATCCCAGAATGCTTCTCGAAATGATTCTCCGAGCTTCGAAAGCTGAATGAAGGGCATATAAAGATCAGATACCAGGTAAAATCCGCGGATACCCTTCACACAGGATCACTTCGAATCCTTCGGTACAAGTACCAGTAAACATCCGTTGACAAAATCCAGGTGGCGCGCACACGCAGTACCTGTACCTATTACTTCGACGATGTCGAATGGCCTATTTCAGCTGGCGCAAGCCGACCGATTGTTATATTATTGTTGATAGGGCCTTGTTGATAGTCCAATTTCTGTACGCGTGCCCAATCCGTCATTGCAACATTCCCTATCTCTCCTGTATCAATGAAGACACAAACTGACGAGCAGAGTAGTAGGCCCAGCGGCATCAACTCTAAATGCAGTCTTGTCACGTGGATCCCTCCTAGCTACAAGCACGACGAAAAGGATAGTCGTGGCTCGCTGATTTGGAGATAAATCCTATCTACAACGGTTTCCCATGCTCAATACTAGGCTTCCAAAAGGTCATTGTATTTGTCCGACAAAGTCTATAGGATACAGAACGAAAAGCCTGGGAAAGCAAAATCAACTCCATGCGCCAAGAAGAATGGATGGGAAATCAAATTGTAGAAAGACCAAGCTTCATGTCCCTACTAACTTGTAGCTTTTCCCACAACAAACAGTACTGCGCAATCTTGCTTGTTGCAACCCGGCACGGATGGCATGATGGCTCCCGGTGCCACTGGAAAGTCTTTGGGGTTAGCGGTCAAGGGTGATCCTACCGTCAGAGAATTACCGGTATTTTCCATGGGTGTGTATCGGGCGGATCGACAGGGTAAATGAGTCACATCATACAAGGTCCCTTCATCCAGTTTCCAGCTTCCATTGTCTTGAACAGTCAATCCAGTGGTTACGAGTCGTCCACCAGTTACCAGGTATCGTCCCGCCGCCAGTGGAAAGGATGGTTGCTCCATTATTAATCCATGTTCTTCCAGCCACCAATCCTTAGCATCAAAGGTCCATCCAGCGGGTGCTTGTTGTAGCTTATCATTCTTGACGAATACACTTTCATAATCTCGTAACCATACTCCTCTTGGTCCTGGATCGAGTTTCCAAATACCCCAGTCTTTGGCATTAGAACCAGAACTGGCATTAGGATCGCCCAAGGCGGCAATGAATTGTGTAGGAATTCTGGTAAACCCTGTTGGTGTATACACATTGGTTTGAAAGAGTGAAAAACTGGCCACACCCGAAGCACCCAGTAACCCAAGAGCCACCGTATTGTAAATCAAATCTCTACGTTGGGTATCCATCACCGTATCGGATTCTTCCTCTAGCCATGTACCATCATTGTTATTTGTATTCCAATTCTTTGGTTGATCTGGCTGTTGCTTTGGCTGGTTGGCAAACAGTAGTGACCTTGATTCACTACTAACTCTGTGAGAGTGGATGGAAAATGTTGTCGTTCTTGTGGTTACTTCAAATCCATTCGCTAGTGCCAAGAGGCAAAAAAGGATGGGCAGATAGTTGGAGTTATGTTTCATCGGATATACTTGTACGACTTGTATACCAAGTCTGATGATTCCGTCGCGTCGCACCTTGTAACCACACTCCCAACTCTTGTCCAAAACTCACCAGCCGCCCGGACGTTCGACAAGGAGGTTGATGACGTCAGTCATCCGCGATCTTGCGATCTTTGGTTTTCGTGTCTCGAAGTGAAAATCCAACGCCACAACAACGCAACAACAACGCAACAACAAGCAAGATACTTTGATTCTTGTTGTTACTACCACTACCGACCCACTCACCCGCAGTGCAACTGCTACAACTACTACTATGGTGGTGATATCTCCTCTCACAAGAATCCTGTTGGCTGGCATGGCCCTGACCTCCTCCCATGTGACCACTGGACTGACTGTTTCAAGAACAACGACAACTACGACTGCATCATCATCATCATCATCATCATCTCCCACTCTGTTGCATCATGATCATCATTCTCCGAATCGACGAGACTTTGGTGCCTGGTGTCTAAAGAATTCGGGAATGATGCTTGCTGCTAGTGCTATTGCAGGGGGATTATCCTCTTCTACCATGATCATCCTTTCGCCATTGCCATCTAATGCCTTTGATGGATCCGGATCGACTGCCTTGTCGGGATATAATCCCGTGACCAAGGCGGAAAAGGTCAAGGGATATAAACAGCGAGTGGTTGCCGATGTGATGGATTTTAATCGTTTGGGGGATGCCTTGTTGTCTTCTGCAAAGGATGGAAGTACCAGTAGTAGTAATGACGACCAGATTATTACCAATACCAAGGCTTGGATTAATTTTTTCATTACCTTTCAACGACGAGAAGCCGATGAGTATGGGCGAACCTATGGTGCCTTGGTCGATTTGCGTGGTTTGCCAACCAATAAACGATATGAATATGAAGGTGGGGATGGATTATTATTGGCCACGTCCTTTACCAAGGCGGGCAAACCACCGGAAAATACTCCGGCCGTCAAGGCATGGAACAAGTTGTTCAAAACGTTTGACTCCATTGAAGCGGCGGGTAAAAAAGGTGATGTTGCCAAAGCACGATTGGAATGGGAAAAGACCAAACCGTTGTTGGAAGAGTATTTGGCATTGGTGGAATTACCTGGTGATTTGCAGGATCCTGTTTACCGTTCCAAGTAGTAGGTAGAACCTAGCCCGATGGAGTAATCATGTTGCCTACTAATCAGTGTGAATAAGTTAGAGTGACGCTGATGCTTTCCAATCTACCTAGAACCTAGCCCGATGGAGTAATCATGTTGGCTACCGGTACGCATCAGTGTGAATCTTATATTCGTACCAGGTACGTTTTGACTATCGTTGTTATATACTAACGTTAGTAATTCCCATGTACTTGCCAGTATTTGTTCCTCTTGTAGTTATCATTATACTAAATCGTCTTCTTTCATTCATTTTCTTTTAAGTTTCCACTTCCATTCGGACAATTTCTACATCGGCCAGACCGACTCGTTGAGGATGTGGTTGAATGTGAGGTGGACCGAGGATGGGAGTGAGACCGGGTTGCATGGTGAGGAGGGACGAACGTTGTACACGATTGCGCAACGGAGCAATCTCATTGGGAGTGACATCATTGCGACGATAATCCTTGGTTCCATCCGTCCGAAGGACACACAAATCGACATTGGAACCAGAGCCCAAATCATTAAAGATTCCGGCCGCAATACTACGTTGCACCAACTCGACGGCTTCGGCCTCGTTCATGTCTTCTTTCCAGGAGGATTCCATGACGGCCATGGCCGCCAAGGATCCCGAGCCCATGGTGGTATAATTGAGTTTTGCCGTGGATCCATGGGGATGAATTTGATAGACGGCCGGACCATTCAAATCACATCCACCGAGAATGAGGGCGGCACTGATATGTCCTTGATATTGATACAATCGACGCTTGAGAATGGTACAGGCTGTCACGACGCGACTGGGGGAATGAGTATTCATTCGCAACAATTCGAGTTGGGAGGCTACCAATTGAGTAATCATTTCGGTATCGGCGGCGGTTCCCGCTCCACAACACATCAAGTTGGGAGCCAAATAATGAATCTTTTCACAGTTCTTTTCGGCCACTTCACTGCCCGATGTGGCACGAGTATCGGCACCCAACACGACTCCATCCTTGTAGACGACAGCCACAATCGTAGTACCAGTCTTTTTGGCTTGAGGCAACTTGTCAGCACCTTGCATTCCCAAAATCATGGGATTGCGAAAGGCCAAATCAAAATCAAACCCTGGTAACGAGGGAGCATCCAAGGATGGACTAGTAAGTTGCGAGACACTCATTGTTATGATTATGTGTGATGTCTGATGTCTGATGTCTGATGTCTGATGTCTGATATGTGTAATATGGCTTGGTTTTGATTTGTTGTACTAGGCAAAAAGGAAACAGAATCCAACCAAATGACAAGCTCCCTCTCGCACCATGGCCAACACCAACACCCAATACACAACACAACGAAGCCGGTCGATGAGGAACGAACGAGCCCTCGAATTCGATTCAATGGAATAATTCAACACGTGACAGTCACGGCTCCAGTCACGGGTCATTGTCCCACATCATTAGTCACATTGGTCAAACTTTCACATGTGTTCTACTAAAATGTTAGTACAACTCTGATGGATGGTTCGGCTTTTTGCAGTTATATATATATCCTAGTCTGATGATATCTTTGTGGCTTGTATATTTTGACTGTGAATGATTCAAGCCTCAGGATGGGTAATCAGTCTGGAGTTCCGACTACCGCTCCGTCGTCTTCTACGAGCGAAAGCTACTACAAGACAAAGCCATACTAGAATCATACAACGAGAGGTAAACATTCTATGCATACCATGAATTAAAGCAGCAGCAGCAGCAGCAGTAGTAGTAGTAGCACGATCCAGCCATCTATACAGTTTTCCTATGGCCAATATTCTTGCAAGTAATGGCTTTCCAAAGGCCATTGTATTGGTCCGACCAAATTTGCTCCACTAGAACATGCATGGTGGGGTGCAGGTACGACGACAAGCCTGGAAAGCGCGCAATCGACCTCATGCACCAAGAGGACTAGTAGTACATGAAAAACAGTTTTGTTCTGCGAGGATATCGGCATTCAAGGAGAGGCAATACTCAACCCGAAAACATCGTCGCGAGGGACAATGATCACCCTTGATACAACGCTTTTGTTATTCGTCAGCTCATCGGAAACCTCCTTACTCTTACTTGTGAGTTTAGGCGCTTCGGATACAGCGGGCCCAAATACAATCAGCACACAAAGGGCCCTATCCAGCTTTTCCTCCTTCGCTTTCTGTTTCATTTTGTCACAAACACTCTCTGCATCTTGAAGGCTAAACGACAAAGACGCTTGGGGGCAATGGATCGAGACCAACATGGGCACAAACTCAAACTCATGGCCCGTCTTGACACGCATCGGGATTACCATGTCAATCAGAGTACAACCTGAATCGACGTAAAAGGCTACTCCAGACTCATAAGATTGCTTCAGAATACCTTGATCTGCCAAACTTTTCCACAAATCACCATGTGATGGCAAACTGTTGGAGCGACACACCTGAATGAATCCCACCGACACCTTGCATGTATTGCCTGCTTCGGAAGTTGCCGCCTTTGGAGAAGCTTTGGCAGGAGGTACTGTGCCTCCCGATTGCAAACTGTGAATCCATTCATCGAGTGAAACCGAAAAATGGATGTATGCCTGCTGACAGTGAGTCCCATCATCACCCTTGCTGTCCCCTTTGGTCCGAATGTTATTGTGATTGTTATTGATCTCCTTTCGAAGCAAGTCGGCGCAAAACAGCATATAAAGTGCAACAACAACCTCTGCCAAGTTGCCCTTTTCGGGACGAATCATACCTGAGGAAAAGATCTCCTTCATCTTCTCTGTCCACCATCGTTTATCCTTTCCCTTGATACGTACAGCATCCGCATTCCAGGTGGCCGGAAGATCGCATGCAAAGTCTTCATCCATAATGCACATGGCAAGCCGAGCGCAAACAGGATCCGGCAAGTATGACAACTGGTAGGTTTTAGATTCTTCGTCATATCCAGAAATATTGGCATAACCCTTGGCGACAAGCTCGGATGTCACTTCCATGTTCGTCTGTCCCATTGGTACACGGGTAGATAGAAAGTTGATGAGGGTGCTGAGATTTTCATCCCATTTCATGACATCTTGCTTCAACAGAAGCATGCGACGGAGAGCAATGGAAATGTTGCCATCAAGGATTCCGGCGTGTGCCATGACTGCAAACAGAGGACGGCCATAGTACACGGAGCGGCCATATTCACTACTGGTAACTTTTGTAGAGCCAAGAAGGTTATCATTCAATAAGTGAAGGCAGGATCCCATGGTCCGTGTTTGATAAAAGGGAGGATTCAACTTGAAACCACTCTCATGGTAGTCTCTGCAAAATCGCGCACTGTCCCTCGAAGAACAATCATCTGGTTGCAAGGAGTAATCAGAATGAAAGGGGATGTTGATCTTGGTATCTGTTCCTGCAAAGACACCAACAACCCGGCGGTCGTTGCCTCGTTTTTCGCGCAACCATACACACACGCAGCGGAAAAGAAAGGCTTCTTTATCAAAATGCTTCTCCAACAGACAGTGTGACTCGTCAAATAAAAGCGCAATCCTATTGCAGCTTGGATCTTCTTCACAAATCTCAGATAGCATCCTGTCAAGCTCTTCATAGATAATGTCGGCTGCGCCTCTACATGAGTACTTTGATTCTAGATTTTGGTCTTTCAACAGACTTTCAAGTTCCAATTGATAATCAAAGACCCTTTTCTGTCGGTCCATTTTGAAGCCGACGGAAGTCAGCAAGATCAAAAAAGCTGACACCCTTTCTTTTGCCAATTTGGCCTTTTTCGTCTTCTCAGACCCTTCAGCCGATACGGCCTCTGCAGAGCTCGCCTTCTTGTATTCGTACACGGCAGGGTTCTTCGCCTGCTTTTTGTATTCGTACAGAAGCTTGGTTTTTCCCATGCCGCTCGATTGCACAAAGCACAAGTATGGCCCTACATGTTTGTTTTGTCCGTTTCTTTTATCCCACCAGTGGAACAGTTCCTCGACTCGCTCTGAAAAACATTCCCGATCGACATTCTCGGAAAGCGTCATCATGTCTGGAATCTTGTAGCCCACGTTGGCCATCCGGGGAATCCATAGTCTTGGGCCTCTTTCCAGGCCCTGGTGAAAAACTCATGAAGAGGTACGCCGAGTCGCTCCGACGTTTCACAACGCTCAACAAAGTGTTTGCGTTTTTTTTCCCGACGCAAGAAATAAATGTGGTTGGAGTATTCAAAGGCGGTTGTACTTGAATCCTTGGACGGGAATGGTGGAAGAACATCATCATCGTCGTTGGTTTCTTGGGACATTTTCGAGTGTTGGTTGGGTTCCTGCCATTGAACCGAAAAAAATGTGATTCCACTTTGCGCCTTATCACGTACTAACAGTTAGTAGATTCGGGCGGAACTGTGTCATACAAGGGCAAAGACTCCGCTTTCGGTTTTCATGCACCTGCTACCCAACACTCCGTTTCCGGTTTTCCTGTACCACAATCGCATTTACTTTTTCTATCTACCTGAAACGGTGTAGTACCTGGTACGGTAGTAGCTGCATGCTTCTGTTGATCTTTCTGCCGTCGCCTGTCCGACATGAAAACGAAAAAACCGGTCCCGGGTCCAGGGTCCCGCGTGACTCTTTCCCGGTCCACAGAGTCCCGGATACCGCTACTTGTGCATGTACCGGTGGTCAACGAGTTCAAAATACCGGTATTGGTGGTACAAGTATCAATTAATCATGGTAGAGGAGCGATTCGATGGCCTGTGAGACAAGAATTCTTGTTCTTGTGTCACATTTATATTGTCATGGGTCCAGGCCAAGTTGGATTGTTGTTGTTGGAGGAACTGATACTTTGGATGGGTGTTTGTAATGTAACAAATCATCCAACTTGACTTGAATTAATGAAACGGAGCTTGTGAACGATGTGCAATGTTAAAGCGACCAAAATTTCTACCTCGATGTTATATGTATGAGCATGAGCATAGTAGTGGTG